>RCUC01154253.1:0-103311 GCA_003697995.1 Taxidea taxus jeffersonii
TAGTGCTCTAGTAATATTTTGATTAAATGAAGGGGCATATTAGTTATGGAGTTATGGAGGAAGTAAATGAAGGTTTGAATTCACCAAATAAAGCAATCCTGTGTCTGCTTAAGGAAGTGAACGACACTGGAGGTGATTGCCTGCTTCCAGATACTAGATCCCACGGAATATGTGTGGTACATTGTGTCTGTCTTCACTATGATAAACAGGTGACTCCAAACTAAATCTATGGATCCACCAGTTCCCTGGGCCTCAGTCACTCCCTGAGGACAGGACTTCTGCCTGTTGCCCTAAGCCTTCCTCTGCATCCCAGTTGACCCAGTATCTGGCTCAAACAGCACTTCATCGTGAAAGACATACTGAGTAGCATGAACACGATTTCTCTAAGGGAGTCAGCAGGGCATGGACCATCATCTGTCCATCCCACAAGTGAGCTGTGGGTATGATGAACACGACCTGCAATCCTCCAGCTGCTTTCGTGCCTTGTACTTGAATTCCCTCACATTGCCACTATAGGACAGGCCTCTACTGCTTCCAATATGCTCATCTCAGTATCCGTTCCCTGACTTGACTCAAGCAGCTCGATATTTGCAGAGTCACAGGAGTACTGCAGAAGCATTTTTTTCCTGCTAGGAAAAGTAGGGTGGCTAAAGCGTGATATAGGCTTCCCCTAAGCCTGCTCCCCTCCTGGACCTCAGGGTAGGTCTTTCTCCACCCCTGACTAATGTTTGTTACTTATTTGTGTTGTGTGCAGTGACCAGCTTTGATAGGGTCAGTTTTGTTGTCCAGGATGCAGTGCACTTTGGAGACACGAGGGAGATAGGGATTCCAGCAGAACAATTAGGATCCATCAGCGTAGAGGTGTCACAGGAAAATTTCAAAGCCTTTTTTTTTTAAGATTTTTTTTCTCTTAATTTGAGAGAGAGAGAGAGGTCACAAATAGGCAGAGAAGCAGGCAGAGAGAGAGAAGGGAAACCAGGCTCCCCTCTGAGCAGAGAGCCCGATGTGGGGCTGGATCCCAGGACTGTGAATTCATGACCTGAGCCGAAGGCAGAGGCTTAACCCACTGAGCAACCCAGGCGCCCCTCAAAGCCCTTTTCTGACCATAAAATAATTTCTGTGAGATTTTTCATTATCTGGATATTTCAGGACACTAGATGATGAGATACACAACTAAGCACAATGGAGACTTCTGAAGTTCTAATACTGTGTTTCATAGGAAACAGTAATACAAGACCCCATTATACATGTCCAAAATGATTCTGTAAAAGAAGAGATACTCTAAACCCCAGTCAAAAATACTAGAAAATTATTCCTTGTTTATTCTTCTCTGTCCTCTCAAGGAAGTTCTTTCCTTAGGAAATGTTTTGAATTAAAAAAAAAAGAATTGTTTTGAATTAACCTGGTACATATATAGTGAGGTAAGCATGATGGGATATTCACCAGATGATAACAACTGGTTACCAGGAATTTCAGATTCATTGCCTGAGACACAAAATTCTTTCTCCTATTCCTCTAGTCTTAAACAGATCCTTTGCTCTCTGTCTCCGTTGGAAGATTTTTTTTTCTCCTTGTCTCACTCTTTTAAGCCGAATGCTTTCACGCAGTTTAATTCACTAGATCTCAAGGAAAGACAGTGCCTAACACTTTCACACAACATTCTTTAACTGTTAACCTGGTAAGAAAAGATACTGAACTACTTTGCAACCATTTCATGTCCATCCTGTGTTTTCAGACTCTGCTGATCAATACCAAAGTGGTAGAAGCCATCTCTTCCCCAAGATGAGCCTGGAAGGAGCTAAGCAAGAGGTCATTCATCTCCCACATACTGATGTGGATATTCAGCACTGATCCTGATACCATTTGGCAACATGATGACTGCTTTCTTGGTTTTCACCCAAACAAAGAAGATATTTTATTTCACTCTGCTCACAGGAGAGTCTCGCCCTTCTCATGGCTCTGTCCACATGGTTTCACCCACCTGGGAATTTGCATATTGTCCCCTAGGGAGGATCCTTCATTGCAAGTCTGAGATAAAAGGTCAGCTCAAATATTGCTTGGACTTACCAAGCCTCATCTGTCCAACTGCTCAGAATGAGGTTTCCTGTTCAGCTCCTGGGGCTGCTGATGCTCTGGGTCCTAGGTAAGAGCAGAGTGGGGTGAGGTAGGAGAATAGGTGTGGAAGATGAGCTCTTTGTGTTTAGATGGAAGGTTAGTTAGATGGGTATGTCTTTCCCTCAATTTAGGGCATGACATATTGAGGTCTGTCAGGGTGAGAAAGATTGGGAAAGGAGCAAGGTCTGTGTTCTGGTGACCCCTGCAGCATAGAAATGGGATGATAGTATAGGTGACTCCCAGGGGCCTCTTTTGTACCTTATAAAATCTGTTCCTTCTTAAAATTGAATATGTGGGGGATATGCATCAAAATCACAAATTAAAGAAATAATCTTATATACCATATATAACAGAATGGGAAAATGCTCATAATGTTTGAACTTTGTATTTCTCTCTCCTTCCCTTAGGATCCAGCGGGGATATCGTGCTGACACAGACCCCACTCTCGCTGTCCATCACCCCCGGAGAGTCAGCCTCCATCTCCTGCAGGGCCAGTAAGAGCCTCCTGTATAGTGATGGGAAGAACTATTTGTATTGGTACCTGCAGAAGCCAGGCCAGTCCCCACAGATCCTGATCTACTTGGCCTCCAGCCGTTACCCTGGGGTCCCAGACAGGTTCAGTGGCAGTGGGTCAGGGACAGATTTCACCCTGACAATCAGCAGGGTAGAGGCTGAAGATGTGGGAGTTTATTACTGCCTGCAAAGTTTTGAATTTCCTCCCACAGTGGTTCAGCCCCGAACAGAAACCTCCTGCCTGGGGTGGCCCAGCTGCCCACATGCATTGTTGGTCTGAAGAGCAGCCACAACAGATTCTCTGAGTCTGTGCAAGAGAACCATGTTGGAGACTCAGGAGAGCAGGTATATCTACATGAGGATGAGCACTTCACCTTCACATCAGGCATCATGGGTTAAGGCCCCATCCTTGGCAACAGCCTTGCTTGGAAGAACCAGCCATGGAGTGGGAGACCCATGTGCCTCCTGAATGACCGACCAGCCATGACCCTTTGAGAGCTGAGGGAAAGCTCACCCGATTTCTTCCTGTCTTGCCTACAATTTATATTTAGTCACATGAAAATAAAATATTTTAAAAACAAGATGAAATCAGAGAGGGAGAGAAATCATGAGAGACTTTTAATCCTAGGAAACAAACTGAAGATTGTGGGAGGGGAGGGAGGTGGGGGATGGGCTAACGTGGTGCTGGACAATAAGGAAGGCAGGTGATGTAATGAAATCTGGGTATTATATAAGACTGAAGAACCACAGGCCTCTACCTCTGAAACCAATAATACATTCTATATTAAATAATTGAATTTAAATAAGAAATATTTAAAAAAATAAGTTAAAAATGTAAATAAATAAGTTTATAATATCCCCCAAGTGAGGGAGATTCTTGGTAATCGAAGTTGAGCAAATGTTGGTGTTTAGCCATTTTCAACAAAGTTTCAAAAATGTAATATTTAATTATATTTAGGAATTAATCTTTCCCTATTCTTCCAACTTCATGATCCTTTTTAGTCCTTTTCCTCTCATCCCATGAAGATGGTTGAGGTAGGAATTCGACCCAAAGTCCCCTCAGGAGGAATTGGCTGAGAACAACTGGTAAATGTTGTGGTGTTTGGACACCTAAACAGACATGTACAGAGCCGTAAAATACCCTAATGTGAAAATTCTGACTTGCTAGAGATACTTGTTGCTGAGGGTAAAAGCCAGTTCTTGACATTCCAGAACTTGTGTTTTTTTAATAAAAAACAACAACAACATCAACAAATAGCATAAATGGAATATTGTATGGAAACAATCCTCAAATAAATGCATAAATAAAGATAAAAATCATGAACTGGAAGGTGTAGAGCCTAGAATTTCCCTTCAGAGGAAAAGGAATAGAATGAATTTTTGTTTTCATTTCCCCAGAAGAATGAAACTTTAAGTCGATGGGTGACTTCAGGAAATGGGGACATAACAGGCATTCACTGCTGGACATTCCTCAGCTCTTAGCTTATGTTTGTCTGTGGTGAGGCCTGGTGATAGGAATCTACAAAGGAGCCTACTGTGGTCCTTAGGGGGAACCCCGGAACTGAAGAGCCAACTACCTGGCTTCCTAGTCTGAGCCTTGAGCCACTGCGGCTTCACAACAAAGTGATGGATGGGAGGGCTTCCTATGTTTAATGATCAAGGCCTAGTGACATTTCAGTGCAAGTGGAGCTGAGGTCATGCCTCACCATCAATCCCAACATTAGAGGACAGCTTCTGAAAACTTGTTGGGCTCCCAAGAGGTTGTGCAGTAGAGACCACTGGCGGGCTTGAAGGAGATGCAACACAACATGGCACATGAACCAGGAGGCTCAGCAGAGCCTAAATCAGCAGTGGAGGTGTGGACCAATGTCCCTGATCCGAATATATGTGAAGGAGCATGCACAGAGCCTTGGGGCATGGTGGGGGCAAGGAACACCCTAACTAGATTTCTGCCTTTCTAGTCCAGCACACCTCAGATGATTAAGTGTTGCATGCTCTTCCAACTGATTCAGTCAAGAACCCTGAAAAGTGATCCTCTTAGACAGTAGCTAATAATGGCTGAGAACTGGCATGTGGAACTTGCAAACAATGAAATTGGATATTTAGCAGAGGAGGTTTCTACAGAAAGTATTGAAGGTATAACTTAGGTCTGTCCCCCTTGTAGTTTATAGTAAACTATGGACACAGAGAAATAAATTAGAAAAGGAATTGTAAAGAACAAGCCCAGGGACTTGGAGATTAGGGAAATTCTTTTCCAATTCATATTGCTTAAAAACAAGAGAGCTTCTTGGGACGCCTGGGTGGCTCAGTTGGTTAAGCAGCTGCCTTCGGCTCAGGTCATGATCCCAGCGTCCTGGGATCGAGGCCCACATCGGGCTCCTTGCTCAGCAGGGAGCCTGCTTCTCCCTCTGCCTCTGCCTACCACTCTGTCTGCCTGTGCTCACACTCTCTCTCTCTCTAACAAATAAATAAATAAAATCTTTAAAAACAAAACAAAAAAACAAGAGAGCTTCTGAAGAGAACACACAGGGTAGACTGACAGCCTCCATGGGAGAAAGAAACATGGGTGTGACTCCAGGATGTAATCAGTCATCTCAGCAGAAGTGGGATTCACAGAGGATTAGACCTGTAGAGACATTGCCTACTTATACCACATGGGAAAGAGAAGGTGGGATGGAATGTTGGGCTTCAGGGCTTTTATAGGATGCAACCATAGAGCTATCTGGTGCCCACAAGTGCTATCCTTCAAGAAAAGGGAAGGGGACGCCAGATGGGATGAGACAAGGTCAAGATAGTCACTCCCAACAAGGCCTCCCCAGGTCAATGGTGTTTCCTCTTCAACTTCAGAGGGTGGGGCCCCCTCTAGAGCCTCTGAGGCAACTGGCCACAAGTCAGTAGGAGTTCCATCCCCAGGAACTGAATAGGCTGGCCCTTTCATCTTAGAGTCTGTGAGAATATAGCTTAGGACTGTGAGAAATAGCTTCCTGTTGTGAAAGCACCCAGGCTGTGGCATCTTGTTACAGCAGCCTGAGCTGCCTAATACATCAAGTGAAACATCCCTTTCCCTAATCATCAGAAGAGCAGAAAGTTGCCTACACTGGAGGGATTTTGGGCTTTTGAGCAAGTCAAAGCTCTTAAGAATTCCACCTAGATACACTTTCCATGTGAATATCGCTATAGTAAAATTTTTACCTTCCCTGCGACTGAATTCTCTCCCAGCAATAACTCAGTCCCTGCCCACTCTCAGACACTGGTATGGTGTGTTGACTTACAGGAGAGACCCCTGTCTAGAATTGGGAATATTACACTTTTGGTCTATAGATAGTCAAGGAAAAGATGAAAGCCTTTTTTCGATTGAACAAATAATACATTATATGTTAATAAAAAAAGGAAAGAAAGAAAGAATGAAAGAAAGGAAGAAAGAATAAAGAAATATTCTTACAAGATATTGCATTTCTGTATTCTTAAGGGCAACAGATTTTGAGATAAAACAATCAATTAGAATGGCAGACTTTTAAGAGAGGTATCTATTAATTTTCACAGGAAGTAGCAATACTTTCTGAAATTCAGTCCTCTTACAAATATTTTGTATAAGCAATATTGTAAGAATTGATTTATAATAGAAGAAGGCATGGCAGCTTTCTTGCTGTTACTCATTTTCCCGTAAATCAGTGTTTCATACTGGAGAGTGGGTAAAAGTGATTAATCACACCCTTACAGAATAATCCTTTAATACTGGGTTTAAGACTTGTGAGATTGGGGCTTCTCGGTGGTTCAGCGGGTTAAAGCCTCTGCCTTCAGCTCAAGTCATGAACTCAGAGTAGTGGGATCCAGCCAGCATCAGGCTCTCTGCTCAGCTGGGAGCCTGCTTCCCCCTCTCTCTCTGCCTGTCTCTCTGCCTACTTGTGATCTCTGTCTGTTAAATAAATAAATAAATAAATAAATAAATAAATAGTCTTTATAGATAAATAAAAAAGACCTGTGATATTAATCTCTTTTTGTTTTCATGTTTGTTCTGGTGTTTAATTTTTCTTCTTTTTCAACTGCATATGTTTTTGACTCCTTTCTCCAGCAGGATTCACTAGGAATCTAAAATTTTCAAAGGCCCCAAATTGAATTAGTTAGCATAATAAAAAATCCAAAGAGACACAAAATTTACAAAAGGTAATGAAAGAAAAAAGTAAATAAAACTGTAAGTAATGAAATATGAGACACTTATTAGAATCCTGCCCCCCTCACTGTTAATTTCTTCCTGGCCACCCAGATTCTTACCATAGAGCTCAACAGTTAAAAGTCTGTGTCATTTTTACTCAGCTGTATTTTCCAACCTTGTTAAAAGTTCTTATTTTCAGGGTGCCTGGGTGGCTCAGTTGGTTAATTGTCTTCCTTGAGCTCAGGTTATGATCCCAGGGTCCTGGGATCCACTCCTGCTTGGGACATTGCTCAGCATGGAAGCTACCTTTCCTGCTGTCTGCCATTCCCTCTACTTTGTACTCTCTCTCTCTCGCTTAAGAAATAAAATCTTTTGTAAAAAATTCTCATTTCTTAGGATTTCCCAGAAGATAATCAAAGCTAGCTTTCTTTGAGAAGCTTATCTAGAACTATATTTATTTGCTTGTATTTCATGGCAATTTTGTATGACTTTGGGTTAAGTTACCCAAGTTTACATAGAGCTACTCATTCTACTTCTCAATTGCTCTAGGGTTGTTTCTTTATTTTGTTTTTTGCTTTTTTTTAAAATTAGGACAGCGACTATCCTTGAGAAGCAATTTAAAATAAGCTCCGTTTCTCAAGAGCTGTTTAATTCATCAAGACCTGCATCACCAACAAGAGAAGAATATTCAGTTTGCTATCCTATTTCAATGACCAGTTTTATGGTAAATTGATGCCCCTGAGAAATGGCTATCTTTGAGGGAAATCTCAGGAAAATATCAGTCCTAGGTAAGTGTTACCCCAAGATGTTAAAACTGAGCTCCACTTCTTGCTCTTGTCTCATGAAATCTCTATGGAACTCTAGACTCACTGCCATGGCTGGGCCACATACTGGTCACCAGGGAGATTTTGGTTTTCCCAGAGAAGGTACAAGAACCTGGAAACCATGAAAAGATCTACCCTACATGATGAGAAAGACTGTATGAATGTACAAGAGGACTTCCCTGAACACAAAACAGAAAAAACAAAAAAGATATTAAAATAGTCCTTGTTTGTTATACCATTATCTTAGGATGTCTTTCCATTAAGAAATTGCTTTGATGAATCTGGTGTGTGTGAGGTAAGATGGTGGGATATACACCCATCCATTGATGACCAGGAATTTTATATACGTGAATGAAACCTAAATCTTTCCTATTTCCCTCTTACTTAAACTGGGCTTTTAGGTGTCTATGTAGGAGACAACCTGTTTTTCCGTGTTGAGTCTTTTGACAGAGTCCTTTCTTGATGTTGAACACCCTAGGTGACTGGGAATGGCAGTTCTAATGCTTGCCTTTCACATTCTTCAACAATTATCCTGGTAACCTATACTTGTCAAGACTAGCACTAGCAGAACACTATCTAATTTTTCGAGACCCTCTCTTGATCAACACCGTATTTGTTGGGAACTATGTGCTTCTACAGCTGAGCTCTCAGGAAACCAAGAAGATGGCCTTTCACTTCCCAGTGGTTGAACCTAGCAAGACACACATGTCTCCATCATCAGTGTCTCTGGGCTCTCTTAAGGTGTCAGGGCCAGTGCGCTGGGTCATCAGCACAGACCAAGACTTCCACAGTCAGGTCTTTCTTCAAATTTCTTCAGGCAGCAAGTACTGTATCTTTATTGCTTTTCCTCCAAACCCAGAACATACTTTACGTGAATTTGCTCTCAAGATCATCCTCTTACCTTTCCGTTGTCTCTTTCTACACTCTCCTGTGTGTATAGGAGATCTGCATATTGTTCGCCAAGGAGGACCTTCAGTTAAATATCTGAGAGAAAAGGTCACCTCTAAACTTGTCTTCACTTAGCAGGGCTCATCCATTCAGTTTCTCAAAATGAGGTTTCCTGCTCAGCAGCTGGGGCTCCTCATGCTCTAGGTCCCTGGCAAGTACAGAAGAGAAATGTGAGGGAAGAATGGGGTGGGGAGGATGAGGTACCCCTGCTCTGCATGTGTATTCTGACCATGCTTTAAAGGCATATGGTTCACGCTCCAGGGAAAAGAATTTGACCTTTAGCCTGCAAAGTTAGGGACCACCTAAAAGGAACAATGACCAGAGGTCTGATAAAGACCTTGAAAAAGAAAGAATCACTGTTGTGCCTTGTAAAAATTGTTTTTTTTTAAATTATGATAAGGATCAATTTTTAAAAAAAAGATTAACCTGAAATAATTAACAAATATTAAATCTTGGAATGAAAAGGACCAAAAAAAAAAAAAAAAAGACCTGTGCTATAGTGAAGACTGTGCCACAGAAAGAAGGCACTGATGCAGGAGAATTCTGGAGACCCCTTTGTGCCTGAAAATGTCTGTAATTTTTTTGAAATTGGATATTCTTGGCACATGAGGAGAAATCACACAAAAATTTCAGCATGAAATCATTATTAAGGTAAAATCATGAAAATACTAAAAATGTTTTTGTGGCATTTTGCATTTTCTTCATTATTTTAGGATCTGGGGTGATATGATGACGCAGACCGCACTCTCACTGCCTGTCACCCCTGGAGAGCCAGACTCCATCTCCTACAGCACCAGTCAGAGCCTCGTCCATAGTAATGAAAACATCTGTCTTGTTTCATGCAGAATCCAGGCCAGTCTCCACTGAGCTGGATATATTTGGCTTCCATCCCAGGATGGAATGGGTCCTGGGGTCCCAGATAGATTCAGTAGCAGCAGGTCAGGGATAGATTTCACTCTGAAAATCGGCAGAATGGAGGCTGAGGATGTTGGAGTCTATTTCTTCGGCCAAGATATACAGTAATCTCCCACAGCTGTGAAATTGTGCACCATCCTGTGCTCCAGCAGCAGCCCAGAGGCTAAAGATGCCACCATCTTCCATCCTTCCTCCCACAGTGATGCAGTTCCCAAAACAGACCCCACAAATCATCTCTGTGACAATGTGAACGTAATGGCAACTGGTTTCTTGCATGTCTGATTGAGTTTGAAGTTCAGCATCAAAAATCCTGATTTTCTATTATCTCATTCTTTTGAGTTGTAGGTCATTGGTATCCCATATTTTTGTTTTACCTTGTTTTCTTTTTAGCACTTCAAACCAGACATGCCTAATTTTATTCATAATTACTAAATTTAAAAACGTTGACAAAATTTTTAGCAATACCACTGCTTCATGTCGAACTTTCCACCCTCACTATCGTTCTTCCTCAGGTACATTCTTTCAAAATTCATTTAATGTAGATCCATTGATAGTAAATTCTTTAATTGTTTATTTGATTTGGGAGAGGTGTGTCAGAAAATGTTTTATGATCCCTCCTTCTTGAAAGATAACTGTGCTTGGTATAAAAATATAGATTAGCATGTCTTTCTTTTAGAATATAGAACACATTATCTCATCAGTGCTGTTGAGAAAGCAACTAGCATTCTAACTGTTTTCCTTTTTTTTTTTTTCTAACTGATGTTCTCTTGTAGATAAGCCTTTCTTTTCCTTCTACAGTTGCTTTTAGGGTGTTTTTTTGTCTTTAATGTATAGCAATATAATAATCGTGAAGCTAATCATTTATTTCATTTTCTTGATTATAGTTTTAATTTGGGGGCTTCTTGAAACTGTAAACCATACAATTTGGAGGAAGTGTCAACAGTTTTCTTTTTTGAATACTCCTTTTCTGCCATTTTATTTTCTTCCCCCTGGAATGTTTAATGATTTCTCTTACACAGGGGTAGGTAACTAGACATGAACCTGAGCAGAAAGTAAAGGAGAGGGAAGTCTTTTTTTCTGCATGGGGTTTAAAACGTTCCAGTTTATTGAAACTGGCCTTCAGAGTGAGCAGAATAACAATATATGTTCTGTCACATAGCTCACATGTCAATGGCCACAACAGATAACACTGTGTAGCATTTTCTATGTATCAGCTTTAAGTTATTAAAATGCGTTGTATTGTTTTCTTGTTATCTCCTTCAGAATTTTATCTCGAGAAAAAAGGAATTTGACATGGGCATTATTTTTCAGGGATTGTTCAATTCAATATGACTTGCATCAGGCTAACATGAGAAGTAAAATCAGATTACTTCCCTATTTCATAAAGGCTGGTGGGGTAGACTGACACCCCAGAGCAGCTCTGACCCAGCAACCAATTCCACAGTGACCTTATTTAAAGATTTTATTTATTTATTTGATAGACAGAGATCACAAGTAGGCAGAGAGGCACGCAGAGAGAGAGAGGAAGGGAAGCAGGCTCCCCGCCGAGCAGAGAGCCTGATGCGGGGCTTGACCCCAGGACTCCGGGATCATGACCTGAGCTGAAGGCAGAGGCTTTAACCCACTGAGCCACCCAGGCGCCCCACAGTGACCTTATTTAAATGAAAGCCCAGGAATTTCCAGTGACCTGTTCAGGTTTTCTGAGGTATTAAGACAATGGGGGCATTTGTTGCTTTTCTCACAAATGCAATCTCCCATTGAATTATAGACTCATGGCCTTGGAACCCCAACCTATAGGCCAGGTGAGAGCCTCAGGATCTCACACAGAGCTAACAAGAACTGGAGATATCCTTCCAGGCCCTAGTTCTACTTGATGAGAAGGAGTGAGTATGGGCAGAGCCCTTCTAAGCACCATTCAATTACAATTAATAAACAATCATTTGTTTTTCTATATTTCCTTTCCTCTCAAGGGAATCACATATCTGAGATATCTTTGGATTAATCCTATCTACCTATCTAGATCTGTATATGAAGTAAAATAAGCATGACAGGTCATCCACCATATTGTAACCATTGGTCTTCCAGAATTCCATGTTTTATATTCACACCTTGAGACAGACTACCCTTTGCCTTCTTCTACTGTCTCACACTGAGTAGTAGCTCTCTCTGCCACAGACACGTGATTTCTTCCCTGTCAAGTCTGTTCGGTTTGCGTGCATTTCTACGGTTTAATTCACTAGGTTTCAGGAACAGACTATTTCTAACACCTGATTCTACCATCCTTAGCACTTGACCTGATAATAGCAGCAACCATACAGTTCTTGAACTAGCTTAAGCCAAATTGCTATGGCGAGAAACATGGATTCCAGAACTAGTGGGGTGGGAGCTTACCCAGACTAGGTGGAAGATTGTGAGCAACATGGCGTTCCCGTCCAGAGTTGGACCCGGGACACACATGTCTGATCAGCTCTCTGACACTTGCTCAGAGCGGAGGAATAATACACACGGAGTCCTGGCTGAGATCCACACGTTCACAGGGGGATTGCTCTTCCCACTGCTGCAGGTAGCATGGACTTGACTTCATTGCATTTCTCCCAAGCCCAGAAGACCTTTTATGTCACTTTGCTGAAAGGTAGGCCCCTCCCACCTCCTCCCTGCCCCTTCCCCATTGCTGCACCTTGCAGGAGATTTGCATAGTGTCCCCTAGGGAGGACCTTCCCTTGCAGGTGTGACATAAAAGGCCAGCTTGAATCTTGCTTGGACTTGACCAGAACTCCTCAGTTCAGCTTCTCAGAATGAGGTTCCTTGCTCAGCTCCTTGAGCTGCTAATGCTTTGAATCACTGGTAAGAACAGAGGGACCATGAGAAAAAGGCTGAGGTATGGAGGTTAAGCTCTGTGGGTACCTCTGCTCTCCACATGTGTTCTGTAGGCATGTAGGAGGTGTGACACTTGTTCTCCAGGGTGGGGCAGGTAATATGTAGATCTGGGAGAGTGAGGAAGATTCCAGAAAGAACTAGGACTGTGCCCTAGTGAGGACTGTGACACAGAAGGTGAGGATGGTGTTAGGGATGATTAGAAGCCTGTCTCTACTTCATAATCTCAGGTTCATTGTTGTGACTGTGAATTTCTGGTATATGTTCTACATCACAAAACAAGAGAGTGAAACCAAACACTAGTTTGGCTAAAATAGAAATTTAAAAAAGGGAACAATGAAAATAGATAATTATATTTTTATGAACGTAGCATTTCTCTCTCCCTATGTAGGATCCAGTGGGAAATCGTGATGACACAGACCCCACTCTCGCTGTCCCTCACCCCCGGAGAGCCTGCCTCCATCTCCTGCAAGGCCAGTCAGAGTCTCCTGCACAATAATGGAAAAACCTATTTGTATTGGTACCTACAGAAGCCAGGCCAGTCTCCACAGGGCCTGTTCTACTTGGTTTCCAACCGTTACTCCTGGGTTCCAGACAGGTTCAGTGGCAGCGGGTCAGGGACTGATTTCACCCTGACCATCCGCAGGGAGGAGGCTGACGATGTAGGAGTCTATTACTGTGGGCAAAGTATACAGTCTCCTCCTACAGTGGTTCAGGCCCGAACACAAACCTCCTGCCTGGTGTCCAGGCTGCCCCAGTGAGCAGCTTTTCTGGGGAACTCACAGGACATTCTCTGAGTCTGTGTGACAGGAAGGAGCTGGAGGCCCCGGGGGAGCAGCTCACAGCTGGGCATCAGGCTCCACATATGGAGACCCCGACAATTGCCCACCTGGTATGGCGGAAGCAGCAAGAAATTTATGGGTCCTGTCCTGTCCTGTCCCATGAGGAGCTGATTATTGTGAATGGAGGAGCTCCTCCTAATCTTCTATGCTGTGCCCGTGTTGCCAAATAAAGGCTTCAGGTCTAGTGATCCAGGCATTCCCACAGGGATCCTCGTCTAGGAAGAAGCCTGAGTCTGTGCTCCTTGCATTGTCACACTTCTCTTCAGGAAAGACCCTGGTGTTTTAGTCGCCTATACTCCTCTGTCACCGATAGGTCAGGGCGGCAGCTCAGGTGATTGAACAGGAACTTCTTTGCCAACGTACATGTTTGTTGTTACCAATTCAGAGCTATAAATTCAGCGCAGTCCTGACTCCCAGAAGGTTTGCTATGCGGTATTTTCTTTCACCTCAAAAAACGTTCTTTTGATGGTGAGGTGAAAGAAAATACAGCATAGCAAACTTTATGGGAGTCAAGACTGCACTTGCGACGATGTGGATGGAACTAGAGGGTATTATGCTTAGTGAAATAAGCCAATTGGAGAAAGACAACTATCATATGATCTCCCTGATATGAGGAAGTAGAAATGCAACGTTGGGGGCTTGGGGGGTAGGAAAAGAATAAACGAAACAAGATGGGATCAGGAGGGAATCAAACCATAAGAGAGTCTTAATATCACAAAACAACCTGAGGGTGGCCAGGGGGAGGGGGGTAGGGAGAGGATGGTGGGGTTATGGACATTGGGGAGGGTATGTGCTATGGTGAGTGCTGTGAAGTGTGTAAACCTGGCAGTTCACAGACCTGTACCCTTGGGGCTAATAACACATTATACGTTAATAAAAAAATTTAAAAAAATTTCTACGTTTCCTTTTTCTCTCCATTTTGACCATACTTTTCTTTAGTAATTTCTTACTTGATTTCCACATATTTGGGGTTTTTTTGACATTGCTTTTGAATACAATTACTCCGTTTTCATAGAATACACTTTTTATGATTTGTATCCATTTAATTTTACTGATTAAATGGGGCCCACAACTTGCGGCCTATCTTAGCAAATGTTTCAAGGGGAATATGTATTTTATTTTTCTTCAACAGAGGGGCCTACAGTGTCAATTATGACCCAAGGGTTGATGTCATCGTTCCAGGCCTCTGTGTCCTTACTGGCCCCAAGGGCAGGGCTGCCAGCACCTTGGCAGGACCTGCTGCAGCGCCCTCTGCTGCTCAGGGCCCCACTCACAGCTACTGACTCCCTGCCACCTGGTCACAGGGCCAGCGCAGTTCTCCTAGAGCTGGATTATCTGGTCCCAGAAGTCAGTGATGCCTGTCACCTGATTCCTTCTTTAAGGAAAAACCAGACATTATCACAATGGAAGGGAATGCACCCTTCCCTCCTTGTCCTGTGGTAACTCTGTTATCATTGGAGGAATAATATTTCCCAGGATCGGGAACCAGCTGTAGATCAGAGTCCCCAGAAATGTCATCGGGACTCCAATACCCATTAGAGGAAATCAGCAACCAGACCACATCCAGAACACCACCAGAACCCCCAGAACGAGTTCCCAGAACATTTGTAGAGAATACTATTTGTCTTGACATAATTTCTGCATTGAGGCTCTGCTCAGGAGAGTGTAAAATGTGTAATAAGTATCTGTCCTTAAAATCCGGCTTTCACCTGGTCCTTACATCAACGGAACACTAGAGGGCGGCCAAGTCAAGTGTTGAATTCCTGTGGCTCTCTTGGGGCAGGTCCTGGTCCAAAGTTTTTCCTCATTTCCCTATCACCTGGAAGGTTCTATTGCTATGAGGACGTTTATTCAAATTATGCTCCTCGTCTCTCTGTCTCTCACGCTTTTTTCCCCTATGTCTCCATCTCTCTTTCTGTAAATGTTAACACTGACACATGTCTGGTAACAGGTTGTTGTTCATGATCCTTCTCTTCTTCATATTCTGAGTAGAGACGAACTGCTGTTGGGACCAACACTGCAATATTGTTTGAAACCAAGGCAACTGATGGAAATCTCGAAACCCGAGCATTTAACCAAAATTAGAAGTTGTTGCTTCCTTCTGCCATTTCCAATCCTTGGGATTGTCAGTGACTGGCAAATATTTGCTTTAGCTTATTGCATAAAAGTAGTGGGCTTCTCCTGTTTATTATGCCTTAAATAAATGGTTTGGTGCAGTTTTCCCATTACAATAGATTAATATATGTTCTCATAATTTCCTAGGTGAAACAAGGGAGATAGGAGGGAGCTGTGCCCAAGGGAGTTTCTAACAAGTTGTCGTAACCTAGAACTTCTTGTTCAGTTTTGTGATTTCCTCCTGTGTCCACTCCATGCAGCTCAAAATTCAGTTTTTCCAGATTATTTTAATTTATTAATGATCCTTGTTCTCCACTTGGCCTAGTAAGTGCTCTAGAAAGGTCAACATACACATTTCTGGAAGCATTGAAGGCCTTGGCAGAGGATGCTTCCAAGAACATTGGCCGTTGGGTTATCCTCGGCCCCTGGTCAACAGAGACTGAGGAGGTGGGACGCTCACCACTGTGAGGCTCCTACTGTCCTAAGGCAGAAAATCACCATTTCCCTTACACATGAGGAGACTGTATTTTTATTAACAAGACAAGGAATGGCCACTAATTCCATCATTTGGTCCTGGCCTCTCTGCTGTTCTAAATATTCCATGTGTGTCAAGGGATGATGAAAAGAAGTTGTGAAGGAAGCTTTCCATGGATTTCAGGAATCCAATGAAGCCACTGAGTTTGATACGGATTTGCAGAGGGTCTCAACGTTTCCCTATTGGAAATTCATAGAAGAATTGTGTAGATTCCTGAAGCTGATGAATAAGGAAAAAGCAGCATTGAACTTGAGAGTTCTCAGCTTAGAATCTCCACTTTTATTCAGGTAGACTGTCTCTTATAATGAAAAATAAAAGTAATTCTTTTCTATGGTCTTGGTGGCATATTGGTGCAAATTCTCCTACCATGGGCAGCTTCAACTAAAATTTAAATAGCTAGAATCCCTGATTTGGCTTGAGAATGTTCCTGTCTTTTCCCATCCCATTTCTCAGTCAGCCAGAACTTCATACAAGTTCAAAAGACCAACCTCACTTGTGAAGAGAAGGAAAATATTATTAACTTCCAGACAGGCTGTGGTTTTGGAGGAAAAACTTCTTTTGAGGACAGATGCTCATTCCTTCAGAATTAATCCTTAAGCGGAATGCTAGAAACGAAGGACTCACAAGGCAGAGGATGCTCAGACAGACAATGAACTTGTTGTGTTACTCTGTCTGGTTAGTCTGTGGGTGACTCGGATCAGCAGGGAGATTCATGTTCACAGACAAGGAGCCTCCATCCAGCACATGATCCCCACATGTATCTTTATGGATCAGGTGTGATCTCTATCCGATATTTATATTTATACCAAGAAAGGATAGAAAAGTGAGTCAGACATTTGGATGCCAATTCATGTGAAGCAGAAGGAATATGGCCTCGAGGGTCCTGAGCAGTCAGGCAGGTTAGCACACTTGGTTTCTCTCGGTGTTTCCATAGACCATGCATACTCAGAGGGTAAACGTGTTCACGGAGTCTTTCCTGACTCCGTGCAACCTTTCCTGAGCTCCCTGCAATCAGAAGCTTATCCATGAAGTTCACTTTTTGTGGGTGACCATTCTCAGATATTTGTCCAAAACAACCAGTCTCAGTCACAGGTGACTCAGGGCTCTGCAATCCACTCCAGCCCCCCTGCATCTGGGGGAGTTCCCCTGCTGGGCCTGTTGATCTCACTCAAGGACGAACAAACTCCCCTTTAATAAGAGAGAGGAACATCCCTTTGGATCCAGGAGGTGACCAGGCCTCCATGTCTCTAATCTCATCCAAAGCAGTGTGGGCCTGCCTGGCTGCATGGGTTGACAAAGTCTGGAGAACACAGTGCCCAGAATGATTGGATGTAGCACAGTCTCTGTCCTCCATAAGGGGACTGCAGGATACCAGACTCAGACCCAAGGAGACAGTGTCAAATTAAACAATGAGGGAAACTGAGGCAAGCTTGAAGGACCGGACATTGAGTGCATGCTGGAGCGAGCCACAGGTGTGTCCGTTGAGGGTTTGGGGCAAGCTGTACTTATGGGCAAAAAATGCAAGGAAGGGAAAGTCCAGCCTGAGTCCAAGCAGTGAATTCACTGGCTTGAGGATGAGAAGTTATTCATGGCAGAGGTTCATTGGTCAGGACAGAACTCTCCATCTTCCATAAATCAGGCATTTAAAAGAAATCAGTCTCCAGTTCTCAATTTCCATTCTTGTAAGGGTCCCCCTGTGAGATTTTCCATTTTGTATTTACTGGTTCTATTTTAAATTGAAATCTTTTCACAATATTCTGATCACATATTCTTGTGGAATCTTACCTAGACTAGTATTTGTTCATTTGTTTCCTTGGTCAGTTCAGCCTGACTCTGAATTTAAATTACCCCAAATATAATAAGAAAGCCAAATATGCTTTTTCAATTGCTGGAGAATTTTGTTTGTCGGGCAGAAGCAATTTGACACAGGCACTGGTTGTCAGGAGGTGTTCCATTCAATGTGACCTGCATCAGGCTGGCACATGAGGAAAAACTGGGGGAGTTCCCCCTTTAGTGAAGGCTGGTGAGATAGACGGTCACCCCAGGGCATCTCTGACCCAGGGCCTTATTCCACAGTGCCCGTATTTAAATGAAAACCCAGGACTAGATCAGTGATAGACCCAGGGTGCCTTGAGATGTTAAAATAATGGATGCAGTGATTGCTCTTCTCACACATGGTCTCTGCTCGTGGATTGTAGGATCGTAGCTATGGCTTCCCCACAGACAGGCCAGGCAGGACCTTTCAGTTTTCACACAGTGCTAATAAGAACCCAGAATATCCTGATAGAACCTTCTTCTATTTGATGAAGAGGCAGTATGGAAAGAGTTTTCCAAGCACCTCTTAGAAAAAAATTATACATAAAATCATTCCTTTCTTAGTTAGTCCAATCTTCCCAAGGGATTATTCCCTTCAAAATCCTTGCTATGTACCTATATATGTGTGTGTGTACCCCAGAGTATAACACCTATAATAGTTTCTAGGACTTCATATTCACAGCCAGAAACATGGAATTCATTCACCCTTACTATGTTCTATGTTTGGCTCTAGGCTCTCTCATCCACAGACACATTATATTTCCTAGTCAACTTCTTTTGGCTTGGTTACTGTATAAAATTTAATTCCATGAGCTTAAGGAAAAGACCATTTATACCTTGTGATTCTAACATTCCTAAATGATTAACCTATAACAATAGATACCAGAAAATTCTTGGAATAGCTCCACTCTATGCTGTTATTAGGAGAAAATTCTGATGACCAGAACTTGTGGAGTGGGAGCCGTTTCCTTGTGTAGATGAGGTGGAAGAATGTGAGCAAGTTGGCCATTCGTCTCAGGAAGACTGACCCTGGAGACACTAGTCTACATTTCAGGGTCTCAGATTCCTTCAGGGCAGAAGCATGTGCTCTGTGTCCTCACAACAGATCCATGCTTTCATAGTGAGATTCCTCTTCCCACAGCTGCACGTGGCATGGACCTGAGTTTTGTGATTTTTCTTCCCAACACAGAAGACCTTTTATGTCACTTTGCTGAAAGCTAGGCCCCTCCCACCTCCTCCCTGCCTCTTCCCCACTGCTGCACCCAGCAGGAGATTTGCATAGTGTCCCCTAGGGAGGACCTTCCCTTGCAAGGCTGACATAAAAGGCCAACTTGAATCTTGCTTGGACTTACCAGGACTCCTCAGTTCAACTTCTCAAAATGAGGTTCCCTGCTCAACTCTTTGCGCTGCTAATGCTTTGGTTCCCTGGTAAGGACAGAGGGGGTGAGGAAGAGAATTAGTGGAGGTTGAGGGTGAGCTGTGAGGGCACAGCTACTTCCAAGTGTATTCTTTGTGCCTGTAGCAGGTGTGTGACTAGTCCTCCAGCGTGGGGCAGGGGATGTGTAGATCTGGGAGAGTGAGGAAGATTCCAGAAGGAACAAGGATTTGTATTCTGGTGGGGACTGTGACAGAGAAGGGGTGGATGCTGTTAGCAATGATGAGACACCTCTCTCCAATCTCAGGTTGATTATTGTGATTGTGCATTTTTGGTGCATGCTCGGAGTCCCAAGTAATGGGAATAAATCAAAGTAGTGTTTTAGTTAAACTAAAAGGGATAGAAACAATGGAAATCATTAAAAATGTTTGTATGTAACTTGGCACTTCTCTCTCTTCACTTTAGGATCCAACGGGGAAATCGTGCTGACACAGACCCCACTGTCCCTGCCCATCACCCCCGGAGAGCCGGCCTCCATCTCCTGTAAGGCCAGTCAGAGCCTCCTGTACAGTGATGGGAAAACCTATTTGGGTTGGTTCCGGCAGAAGCCAGGCCAGTCTCCACAGGGCCTGATTTACTTGGTTTCCAACCGTTTCACTGGGGTCCCAGACAGGTTCAGTGGCAGCGGGTCAGGGACAGATTTCACCCTGACCATCAGCAGGGTGGAGGCTGATGATGTGGGAGTTTATTACTGCAGTCAAGGTATACAGTCTCCTCACACAGTGGTTCAGGCCCGAGCACAAACCTCTTTCCTGGGGTCCTGGCTGCCCCAGTGAGCAGCTTCTCTGGGGAACTCACAGGACATTCTCTGAGTCGAGTCTGTGTGACAGGAAGGAGCTGGAGGCCCCGGGGGAGTAGCTCGCAGCTGGGCATTAGGCTCCACATGTTGGGGCCCCGACAGCCTCCTAGCCTAGCATGGTAGAAGCAGCCGGGAACTTAGGGTGTCCTGTCCCGGAAAGAGCCGGTTATGGTGAAGGAAGGAGCTCCTGTGGGCTCCCCTAATCCTCCGTGCTGTGCCCGTGTGTCTCAAATAAACGTAGCCACTCCAGTAACCAGAGGGGTGACATAGAGCTGGGACAGAAAAGTGAACACCTATTGCATCAAACAGCGTGGGCTCTATTTACCACAGGATCATTTTTTAATATTGGTGATATTGGTATTTTCTCACCATCTCCTTTCCTACTTGTCTACTACTTTCACTAAGTGTCTTTTAACATGTCCAGAGAGCTATCTGCACAAGCTGCCCTCAGGGAGAGTCTGGGTGAGAAAAATCAGTAGAAATATCTAATTCTGATAAATAAAAACAAGCATTTCTAATCTTTGGTTATTATAAGATTCCAATGCCAGTTGTCTTTGATTTCCTTCAATCACATTTGTCTGAGCAAAAAGGGGGTTCTTGCAATTTCAAAATTGGGCTTTGAAAATAAACAGCAAACAGTTATAATAGAGACAAATTTACCTTTCTACATCACAGGAAAAGCCAGAGTATATGGGACTTTTCCTTCTCTCCTAAATGTAAGGGTGTTAACTATATTGAAGTTAAACACTGCTGTAGATATGATGATTCTGATTCTCTCATTCAGTAATGGAAGTTTTGAACAAAAAATAAATGAATTATATTCACACTAAGTGGTCACTAACAGAAAATGACCCCGAATGATAAATGCTTTAAAAATCGATAGAAAATTTATGCATGGAATAGATTCCATTCAAAAGTGCAGCAACATGACCCCTGACCTCACAATTGGTCATGTCGTTATGTCATCACACGTATGATGGAAGTAAAGTGATGAAATTGAGAGAACAATGGATTCTAGTTCTAGTTGAGAAAATAAAGTGTATTCGAGATGATCATCTCTTCCAAGATAATGAATATCAAGGCAAGGACAACTAAATACCATGGGTCAATTCTGCAAGCTTTGATGGTGTGTGGAAAAATGTGTCTACAAATCCAGCAGCCTGGAGCCCACAGATCTTGAGGTTTATGACCCTTAATAAAGTAGACAATGAATTTCGAATAACTGATAAAAATTATATAAAAGTAAATTAGAAAACAAAATGTTATTTAGAATATTGATAAATGCATGATGAGATGAAAGAGATTATGGAAGCACTGGGAGCAAACACAATAAAGTAGGAAGACCCGAGGCTCAGCAGGGCCATTGTTGTCTTGCTCCCACATGATTGATGGAACCTTGTGATCTGGAATTTCTGCTTCGATGTCAGACAGGAGAGAAAGTCCAACTTCCTCAGCATGCTGAGGTAGATAAAGAATCCTACATGACGCTTGTATCTCAAAGGTGATGTACTCAAAACAAAATAGTAAAAAGTGATGTCATAAATGACATAAATGGTGTCATAAAACTGAGAGAGGACACCAAGGAGAATGAGAACACAATCAAATTGGCTGTGACACAAAAATCTCAAAATAGAGTTGACTGAATAGGACAAGATTTCTCTATCTCTAAGGTGACAGTCCTGAGGTGGGCAGGCTCCCTTGATTAGGGAAGTGGTTCTGCTGCATCAGGTCCTTCGGGTTTTTCCCAGATGGTCACCATGTGTGGAGATTAGAGACCCTGCTCTTAATTTCTGCCTTTGGTTTAAAAACTCATTCCTTCTTTTATTTTGATGATATTTAAAAGTTTTCTCCACACCCATCAAATTTACAACCCCAAGATCAAGAGTCACATGTTCTCCTCACCGAGCCTGCAAGTGCCCCCAAACCCATTTATTCTTGTGCTCATGGTCACTATATGAAAATGCATAGCACGTTTGCAGAAGAGTCTCCAGAAGCTATAGGATTTCATACCCCAGCAGACTCCCTTGTGTGATGTCATATATGGTAGGATTAATGGTTGCCGTAGTCATGAGTCTATTATTAGATGACCTTCTTCCCAATGTAGACTCCTTGTCCCAACCAGTACTCCCATCCAAACTCTGTGAACTCTTGGATGGTGATGGCAGCTGAGCCTCACTGGTCAGGAAGGCTTAACTTATCTGGAACATGACATATCTCTGTCCTTCTGGGGCCGACATGAGCTGTCCTCAGTGGAATCCTCCAGGAAAACTATTCATTTTCTCCTTGTTTGCATAGTTGGCATACAATGTGTCACATGTTGCAGGAGTACAACATAGTCACTCAACAATCTACACATTATTCAATGCTAACCACATAAGTGTAGTCCCCGGGGACCAATGTTATTCCATTATTACTGATTATATTCCCTACTCTGTACATTTTGTGTCTCTGACTTTTCATTTTATAAGTGAAACCTTGTACCTTGTACCTTGAAACAAGGTACAAGGTTACCTTGTGACCCCCTTCACCTTTTTCACCCATCTCCTCATCCCTCTCTCCCTGGCAACCATCAGTGCGTTCTCTGGAGTCATCAGTGTGTTTCTGCTTCTTTGCTTATTGATTTGCTTTGTTTCTAGATTCCACAAGAAGTGAAATCCTGTAGTATTTGGTTCTGTCTTATTTCACTGAGCATAACACTCTCTAGCTCCACCCCTGTTGCTACAGATGGCAAGATCTCATTCTCTCTTATGACCGAGGATGATTCCATGGTGTACATATAGCACATCTTCACCCATTCCTCTGTGATTGTACACATGGGTGGCTTGAACATCTTGGCTATGGCAAATAATGCAGCAATACACACAGGGCCACATGTATTTTTGAATTAGTGTTTTTGTATTCTTCGTGTAAATACCCAGCAGTGGAATTACTGGATCCTATGGTCCTTCTATGTTTAGGTTGTTGAAGAACCTCTACAGTGTTTCCACAGTGGCTGCACCAATTTTCACTCCTACCAGCAGGGCACAAGGTCACTTTTCTCCACATCCTGGCCAACATTTGGTATTCCTTGTCTTTCTGATAGTAGCCATCCTGACAGGTGTGAGATATTATCTCACCATCGTCTTGATTTGTATTTCCCTGATGATGAATGATGTGGAGCATCTTTCCTGTGTTTCTTGGGATCTGTATGGAGAAATATCTGTTCATGTCTTCTGCAATACGGCATATCATTTTAGGTGCTCTCATTTTTTGGACTTGCTTCTTTATTTTCAAAATTCAGGTTTGGGACTCAGAAAACTCTCCTTTGGTTTTAACGTGCAATGACAGAGACTGCTAGATGATTTTGGCTCTAGGCAATGCTCTGCACCCAAACCAGCTCATCAGATGACTCTTCTGTAACAGCGGCTGTTAGGTTTTACAGGCAAGATACACATGACACCAGGCGAGACAGGAGGGGGTGGAGTGGGTCTTTTATTTGGGTTAAGACAGGGCATAGGTTACAGCCATATAAGGTAAGGTATTTGGTGATTGAAGGGTAGGAGAGAGTCCTGATGTTCCTGTTTCCTGCATAAGTATCGGTTTACGGTTTACTTACGGTGACTTGGCATACGTCCTCCCGCGGGAGAGTCATGGGTAAAGGAAGAGGGCGGCCTGGAAGATGACGGCCCGGCAGCCATTTTTATTGTTCCTCCTGCATTCCCTGGGCCGCTGACCTAACAGTGGCCACAATTTGCACAATTGAAACACTCAAGTTGTGCCCAGGATACAAGGGGCAATAGGCACCCTCGTGCCACAAGGAGCTGTATCGTCTCTGGTCTCCAATCTCTGAACCTGGAAATGAGCCCTACTAGCAAGTTACATTTTTTCAAATGGCGCTCGAAGGATAAATGAGAGCAGCATCCAGGGCATAGCAGTGTGGGCTCTGGGGCTGGAATGCCCGAGTATAAACTCTGACTCTGAATGCTCCTGGGAGCTAACAATACAACCTCAGACAACTATGTCCATTTTCTCATCCACACAGGAGGAACTTAATCTTCCTATATCATAGAATTGCTCTGAGGAGTAAATTATTACTACAACACATCCATCTGGATTTACCACATAATGCATCTACAACAAATGTTCAAAATGAAATTTTGTTCTTTCTTTCAGAAAGAAACTCAGGGAACAGAGAGAACCTAGACAGGATATTCACCAGTTTCCCAAAGGTCTTGATGTTCAAGTGTGTGGTAATCTCCTATAAACAATCAAATGGAAAATATTCCTGCAAAAAGGGGTTAGTGGTTTCTTCTAGCAAAGGAATTAGTCCACTAAAGAAAAAGGCGGTGCACAGAATTGGAGAAGATATTTGCAAATGACACTACAGATAAGGGTCTGCTATCCAAGATACATGAAGAATTTCTCAAACTCAACACTCCCCCCACCCCGAGAAAAAACAAGTAATCAAGTCAAAGAATGGGCAGAAGACATGAACAAAAACTTCTCCAAAGAAGATATACGAATGGCTGACAGACACATGAAAAAATGTTCAGCATCATTAGCCATCAGGGAAATTCAAATTAAAACCACATTGAATACCACTTTACACCAGTTAGAATGGCAAAAATTGTCAAGGCAAGAAACAGCAAATGTTGGAGAAGTTGTGGAGAAAGGGGAACCATCTTACTCTTTTGGTGGGAATGCAAGTTGGTACAGCCATTTTGGAAAATGTAATAGAATTTCCTCAAAAAGTTAAGAATAGAGCTACCTTATGACCCAGCAATTATACTACTGCTAAGATATAGATATAGTGAAAAGAAGGGGCACCTGTACCCCAATGTTCATAGCAACAATACCCATGATAGCCCAACTGTGGAAAGAGCTGAGATGCCCTTCAATAGACGAATGGATATAGAAGATGCATTTCATAATTTACAGTGGAATATTATTCAGCCATCAGAAAGGATGAATACCCATCGTTTATATTGACTTGGATTGAACTTAACTTATGTTAAGTGAAGTAAGCCAAGCAGAGAAAGATAATTATCATATGGTTTTAATCGTATGTAGAACATAAGGAATAGCCTGGAAGACATTAGGAGAAAGAAGGGATAATGAAGTGGGAAAATTGGAGGAGGAGATGGACTAAGAGAGACTATGGACACTGGGAAAAAATCTGAGGTTTTTAGAGGGGAAGAGAGTGGGTTAACCTGGTGATGGGAATTAGGGAGGGCATGTATTGCAATGAGCACTTGGGTCTTATATGCAATGTATCATGGAACACTACATTGAAAACTAATGAAGTACTGTATGGCAACTAACATAGCATAATAAAAAAATTAAAAAAATTTAAAAAGTGGTTTCATTGAATTGTCTGAATTATAGTTTCATAAACTGTAAGGTCCTCCATTGCAGGTTGAGCAGAGCACTCGTTCAGTTTCAGACCAAACTCGGGGAGACCTGCTGGACTAGCTGGAGTACTGGGACAGCACTGGGGATGGGGTCCAGCTAAGAGGTGAAGGGTTACATGCAGAGGACACCCACAAAGCCCTAAACATGGCAGGCCATCCCCTTTGTGGAACTTGGGGGCAAGGCAGCAAAGAAAGGGGCTACTCTCGGCCTTCAGACTCTATTCAATACATTTGGGGACAACAGGTTGTGATTTCTGCATATATTGGCTTAAACCTGCTTAAAATCACCAGATATGATCAGTGTAAGACCCAAAAGAGGGTGTCTCGTCCCTCCACATCATCGGGTGGTCACCACCCTGTTCCACTAAGATCACTGAAAAGAGTGAAGGTGAGATCCACTCAGACTGAGAACCTGAAGACCAGTTTTCCTGTGCAGCCATCACTCTGTGCTCACAGTACCTCCCAGGGGAGTGGGACAGCCAGCAGGAGAGTCTGTGCCAGCCCCAGACAGCACCCTGAGAAAGCAAAATGAAATGCAGGAATAGAGAGGGCACAGAATCACAGGGACTGAATCACTCTGGATCCCAATTCTTGTGACTCTGCAGTCGCTCCTTTCCTAAGCTGTGGAGCAGCCAAATCTTGGGTGGCCTCAGAGGTCTTTGGATTCCAAACATGATGGGGAAATCACAATTCAGAACTTAAAACTAGGCATCACTACCTCATGTTGCCACACTCTGCCACAGAATCTGGGAAGCAATTATCATTTGTTACAGGCCTCAGAAATAAGACATGTTTGAAAATGTACAAGAAAGAAGTTCACTTTATCCTAGAAGTGACACTGTTCAAGAACAGGAAAAAACCCCCTCAGAATTACTCCTCCACGTGGCCACAAGAGGGCGCATGGGTACCACGGGGATCCCTGGATGACTCTGACTGTGTCTGGCATTAACCACCAAGAGCCCAGTCTGATGTTTGAATGTTATTATTATTTCTTGTTACCACTTATGATTACATCTCAGAGATTCCCCTTTTCACCCAGGGATAAGGTCACATCTCCTCCTGCCGCCCATGTTTCCATCAGATTCCATGGCGACAGGGAAAATAGCACTTAGGGAAGGTTCCTTTTGGACATATTTGATTCAGCAGAAAACAAGTTCCCTCCATCAAATACAGTCCTGGGCAGAGTGTAACTCTGGGGAAATGGCCCACCCAGAGGACACACGTGAGAAAGACTTGTGGTGAGAGGTCCCTCTGGCAAAGGAAAGGAGCGTGGAGTAGTCACTGACGGGCCATCAGGACACCATGCAAGGTGCTCCTCACCCAGGTCTGAGAAAGTGGGAAGCCTGTAGGCTCTCACGGGCCCATGGCCATGGCTTTGGGGACCTGTCGACCAGACCAGACTCACGCTTGCTCACATCCGCAGTCACCACTGGTGTCAGAGGGAGAACTGGTGTAGTTTTGTTTCCCCACACTTCAGAACTGTGCACACAGCCTCTCAGTGACCAACAGAGTGACTGATGAAACAGGGGCTTTGGTTAGATTGATACCAGTAGCTGCAGCCAGCATGGAACCTTGGGCAGAAGGGACATCTCTCCAGACCAAATCAAAAATCACCTCGTGACTTTTTTCTGTTTTAATGTTGATCCTCCATGCCATGTGAGAACCCTCAGAATGAGAAGGGAGACTCATTGTATTCACCCCCAAAATGGGTCTGGCCAGCTGACCCCACAGTTGGACCATCCCAGGCATCTGTACGTTCTCTTTAGATAACCAGTGTTCAGGACATCATGGCTGAGGCTGTTCACAGATGGTTCCATGCTGACTCTCTTCCCTTCAGATTAGGCAATGCTGATCCCTGAAGGAATGATCCGTGTTCTCTTCAGCACCAAGAGCACAGGTCTGCTCTGCCTTGATCTCACTGCCACACTCCCAGGCTCAGTGCACATTCACTGTATTATAGGCAGTGCTAGGACTCAGGAAGAGTATTTTTTCCCAAAAGTCCAAGTCAGACTCACTATATCCAGTAAGTCTGATTGGCCCTGCTCTGCCATCCTCCCTGATGTCCACCTTGTCTGCACCCTACCCTCATTTTTACCTTGCATAATCATCAAAAAACACAATGTCATTGATCAGATCAGAAATAAAATGTTGGAAAATCATCTCTTTATTGAAATAAGTGCAGTAGAGGTATCGTTTACATAGTCTTCAGGGGAGTATGTCAGAACAGTGTCCTAACTCTGTAAATCCTGGTAAGGCACCAATCCTAACATGAAATTTGTGTCTCTATCTCCCTAGTAGGGAGTAGCTCAGTGAATTATGTAACTGGATTTTTAATTTTTTATTTCTGCAGCACATTAGGTGGTAGAAAACTCTTTTCACTTATCTGAATAACACAGTAACAGCCATGCATTGGTGGGTATTTAAATAAATCACCTTTTTCATAAGTCCCATGTTTTCATCCATCCTATTCCTCTTTTCCTTTCTCCACGCTATTAACATCCAAGTTGTCATTGACCATCAGAGAAACATTTGACATTCAAGAGTGAACGTAATTTATTTCTTCAATATTCTCTATTGGGTTGCATGTATAAATATAACTAAATCTGAAAAACAAAAACACAGGTAGACTCAGACAGAAATAGACTCTTCCCAATAAATTCAGCATATGACCAAATAAGGAGAATGTTTAATGTAGCTCCTTTGAATGTGTTTTTCCACGGCTTCTTTACAAAAAAGGTTTCAATCGTCATATTCATTTACTATTCCAGGTAATCAGAAATGTTGGCACAGATAACTCCTGATATGATGTACTGAGGCTGTATTCCTTCTGCAATATTCTTGCAAAACTGAAAATCTTATTCCAACCAATAGAAAGCACCACACAGACCTGATGAGCAGGACAAACCAAAAAGAACTGTCCAGCACAATGCAAAGCTTTCAAGGTCATGAATACACAAAAGGGAGATAATCGTCACAGATTGGAGGAAAGTAAGGAGACATGGAACCACACACAGTGTAGATTCTTGGATTTTATCCTAGGACATAAAAAGGGATTTAATGGAAAAGTTAGTGAAACCAAAGAAGGATTATTAATTAATCAATCAATAGCATTGTATCAATGTTAATTTTATGGCTAAGATAATTATAGTAAGGTTATGTAAGCGGTTCACATTAGGGAAAGCTGGAGAGAGAGTGGATGGAAACAATCTTAATATTTTTGAAATTTCTTTCAAGTGTAAAATGATGTCAGAATAAATTGAAATATGTAATCAAAAGTATTTACATAAGAGTACTAGTTCTTATTCCACTAATCCATGGCATCAGTCTCTTTTCTCTCCTTTACTTATTTATGATTCCTTTTTCTTTTCTTTTCTTTATTTATGTTTTGAAGTCTAGTTGACATGCAATGTTACATCAGCATCAGGTGCACAACACAGTCATTCAAGAGCCTGTACATTACACTCTGTTCTCCGCAGTGCAGTTCCCATATGTCACCAGAGGACACTATTGTAATACCATTGACCCTATTGCCTGGGCTGTACTTTCTTCCCCGTGACTTATTCATTCCATTGCTGGAAGCTTGTACCTCCCTCACCCCTCATTCATCTTTCCTGTCTCCCCACCTCCTGCCTCTCTGGTAGCCATTAGTTTGTTCTCTGTATTTATCAGTCTGGGTTCTACATTTTGTTATTTTACCATTTTTTTTCTAGATTTGGCATACAAATAAATCATATGGCATTTGGCTTTCTCTGTCTGACTTATTTCACTTTGCACATTATCCTCTAGGTCCATCCATGTGGTCACAGATGGCAATATTTCATTGTTCCTTATGGCTGAGTGATACTCCATTATATGTATATACCACCTCTTCTTTATCCATTCGTTTATTTTTTTTAAAGATTTTATTTATTTATTTATTTGTTAGAGAGAGAGAGAGAGAGCGAGCACAGGCAGACAGAGTGGCAGGCAGAGGCAGAGGGAGAAGCAGGCTCCCTGCCAAGCAAGGAGCCCGATGCGGGACTCGATCCCAGGACGCTGAGATCATGACCTGAGCTGAAGGCAGCTGCTTAACCAACTGAGCCACCCAGGAGTCCCTATCCATTCATTTATTGATGGACACTTATGTTGCTTCCATATTAAGCTATTGTAAATAATACTGCAATAAACATATAGTTGCATATTATCTTTTCAAATTGGTGTTTTCATTGTCTCTGGATAAATAGCAAGTAGTGGAATTACTGGATTGTGTGGTATTCCTATTTTTAATTTCCGGAGAATTTTAATTTCTGGTTTTGGAGGAAACTCTATACTGTTTTTGGAGGAAACTCCATACTGTTTAAGCTCCATACTGTTTTCCATAGTGGCTTCACCAATGTACATTCCCACCAACAGTGCACAGGGCTCCTTTTTCTCCACATCCCCACCAATACTTGTTAATTCTTTTCTTTTTGATATTAGCCATTCTGACAGGTGTAAGGGGATATCTCATTGTGGTTTTGATTTGCATTTCCCTGATGTGATGTTGAGGATCTTTTTATATGTCGTTTTAGCCAACCCCAATCTTCATTGGAAACATGTATATTCAGATTCTTTGTTCATTTTTAATCAGATTATTTGGGGTTTTTTGGTGGTGAGTTGTAAAAGTACTTTATATGTTTTGGATATTAGTACCTTATTGGATGTAACATTTGCAAATATCCTCTCCCATTTAGTAAGTTGCCTTTTTGTTTTGTTGATGGCTCCTTCTGCTGTGCAAAAGTTTTTCATTTGGTGAAGTCACAATATTTTATTTTTGCTTTTGTTTTCTTTGTCTAAAAATATATATTTACAAAAATGTTACTAAAGCTAATGGTAAAGAGATTACTGCCTATGTTTTCTTGAAGGAATTTTATGGTTTCAAGTCTTACACTTAGGTCTTCAATACATTTTAAGTTTATTTTGGCCTGTGGTGTAAGAAAGTGGTCCAATTTCATTCTTTCGCATATAGCTATCATGTTTTCCCAACACCATTTATTGAACAGATGCCCCCATTGTGTACTCTTGCCTCCATTGTCATAGATTAATTCACTGTATAAGCACGGGTTTATTTCTGGGCTCTCTATTCTGTTCTTTTGGCCTTTATTACTATTTTAATGCCAATACTGTACTGATTTGGTTACTATAGCTTTGTAGTATTGTTTGCAGTCTAATATTGTGATACCTCCAGCTCTGTTTTTCTCTCTCAAGATTGCTGTGACTACTCAGGGTTGACCTTTAAAATAGAAATGTAAAATGGGCCTGGAAAAAGCTGAAGAACTAGAAATGTAACAGGGAAACAGAAAGAAACATTTAAATATGTCCCTCCTACTGCTTAGGTAGCATGGATTACATCTCTATTAGTTTTGTTCCAAGCAAAGACAATCTTTTACATCACTTTGCTCACATGAGAGGTCATATCCCTCTCCAGCTGGCTCTTTCCACTTGGCTGCACCCACAGGGGATTTGCATGCTGTCCCCTAGGAAGGACCCTCCCTTGCCAGTCTGAGATAAAAGATCAACTCTCAACTTGTCTTGACCTACCAGGACTCATCCCTTTAACTTGCCAAAATGAGGTTCCCTGCTCAGCTCCTGGGGTTCCTCATGCTCTGGTTTCCAGGTATGGACAGGATGCCCAAGGAGGAAGAAAAATGGGAGGGCAGGATGAGCCCTGAGGGGACTGTTGTTTCCCACATAAATTTTGTTCCCATGTGAGATGGATGTCTTCCTACTGGGATGGGGCTTGTGACTTTTAGATCTGTGGGAGAGGAAGGTCCTGAGGGAAAAGGACCTGTATGTACTCTGGTGACCATGTGGCACTAAAGACGGGGAGGGCTTAGGTGACTTCTAAGCTCCTGTTATATCTTGCCAATCTCTAGTTCTTTTTTGAAATTGAAAAGTTTTGAGTTCTGAATCAAGATCTCTTAAAAGGCCTTTTAGTCTGAAATAAAGAGCAAAAGGGAAATTATGGAAATTACCCACAATGTTTGAACTTAACCTTGCACTTCTCTCTTCTTACTTTAGGATCCAGTGGGGAGGTCATGATGACACAGACCCCACTCTTCCTGCCCGTAACCCCTGGAGAACCAGCCTCCATCTCCTGCAGGGCCAGTCAGAGCCTCCTACACAGTGATGGAAACACTTATTTGTATTGGTACCTGCAAAAGCCAGGCCAGTCTCCAAAGCTTCTGATCTATGGGGTTTCCTACCGTTTCCTTCGGGTTCCGAGCAGGTTCAGTGGCAGCGGGTCAAGGACAGATTTCACCCTGAACATCAGCAGGGTGGAGGTTGAGGATGTTGGAGTTTATTACTGCATGCAAGGTACACATACTCCTCTCACAGTGGTTCAGCCCTGAGCAGAAACTCCCTGTTTATCATGGCCCAGCTGCCCACATGTGTTGTTTGTCTGAGGAGCAGGCACAGCAGATTCTTTCAGTCAGTATAAGAAGACACTGGAGATCCCAGGGGTCTAGGTTGAGGCTGCAGGCTCTGGACCTTGAAGGAGGCTGCACCCCAGCACCATCCTTTATGGGTGTCAGCTGAAACAGCCTTGACATGAGAGACTGTCATGGAGAATGGGTGAGCTCTGAGCCACCAGTCAGGACAGAGGGAGGAGCTGAATGAAAGTTCATCTGATCCTCCCTGCCTTGTGTAAGGTTGGAAGTCAAACTCAGCAGGAAAGCCAGAAGAGAGGCCATTCCTGGAAATTAAAGTGGAATTCTGTTGGTATTCAACTATTTTCATATTTGATCACTGAGTCATTCTCCATGCCAGTTATAGATCTTTGCCTCTTTTCTATTTCTTCAGTTCTTGTCAGCTTGTATATTTCTAGGAATTTTTTCATTTCATATGGAAAATTCAATGTGTGGATATACAATTGTTTGTAATACCCCCTTACTGTCTATTTATTTCTGTAAAATGTAGTAATGCCTGCACTTTCAAATCTGATTTCAGTAATTTGAGTCTTCCCGTTTTTTCTCCAGCAAGCTAAATATTTGCCAATCTTATTGATTTTTTAAAGAACCAAACTGTAGTATATTTTGCCCAACATTTTAATTTTATTTTATTAATATATTTTCTAATATCTGTAATCTCCTCCCTCTGCTAACATTGGGTTTAGTTTGCTCTTCTTTCTCTAATTCCTTATAGTATACAACTACATGGTTGATTTTATATTATAAAGAAATTTCAAAAATTGAATTCATTATATATTTATTAGATAATAGTCAACTCCCTTTAGGGTTTTCATAGGATATTTTCATTTAGAAAACAGTTATGAACCTTTTGGCCTCCTTCATTTAGAAACCAATGTCCACATTCTGCTAACCCTGTCCCCAGCTTTGATCTCTGCATCTTCAAGAGAAAAATGTCATCATGCTGTGCTAGGTGAGGGACACTCTTCCACACTGTAATGAACACACAACCACAGGTGACTCCAGCAGCAACCAGAGCAACCTCCTCAACTTCTCTTCCACGAAATTGCAACCTGGACCCCTGGGGTCCAGCCCAGTTCAGTGATTATGGGTCTGGGACAGTTTCTTCCCCATAATCAGTGGAATGGAAGCTTGAAATGCTCCACACATACTCTGTGAGTAAGACACCTAAGGACCCTGCAGGGTAAGAGTCTTAAACACAAACCTCCCCGGGACGCCTGGGTGGCTCAGTTGGTTAGGTCGCTGCCTTCGGCTCAGGTCATAATCCCGGCGTCCGGGGATCAAGTCCCACATCGGGCTCCTTGCCTGGCAGGGAGCCTGCTTCTCCCTCTGCCTCTGCCTGCCACTCTGTCTGCCTGTGCTCATTCTCTCTCTCTCTCTCTCTAACAAATAAATAAATAAATAATCTTTAAAAAAAAAAAAAACCACACACACACAAACCTCCCAAAGAGGTTCAGCCTCTTAGGTTGGCAGGAGAATTGATGGACCATCTATCTGAAGGCAGGGTCAGGTGGAAATGGCTGTGGAGCCTTTGAAGTAGTGGTCATGAAGGCATCTGTCATGATCATTGGGTCTCCTTTTGGTAAACAGGGTCCAGGACAATGGCAGGAGAGCCTCCCAGAACCTCTTCCTCCCTCCCCACTGAAGGCACTTAAGCTCCACAGACCTTGAAGGGAATGGCCACGATGACCTTCTCGGAGTATCCACTCTGGTTCCCCGTTGACCTTATGCTGCACAGAAGCCCAGTCATGTCACTTGGAGGAGACCCTAGTATGTCTGCACATCACCTACTGCCACTTATTTACTTTGAGGCGCTGCTTAGTGCCTTTGTCGCATGATCATCAGAGAATGGAAAGCTGTCTGCACTGTGTCAGTTTTGGCTTTTGAGCAAGTCAGAGCTCACAGGAGACTCACATATGTACAGTGACATAAGGATATTCTGTGATAACCCTATCATGACTTCCCTATCACTGAATTGTCTCTGAGCAGTTATACAGTTTACCTGTTGACTCAGCCTTCTTCCTTTTGAAGCCTCTAATGAATGATTTTCCAGATTGATAGGAGTTCAATGCTGCTAACCCAGACATGTACACATTAAATCCCACATTTCTATAATGTAAATTTCCTAAAGCAAAGGTAGCAAAGGTCTTTTTGTTGTTGTTTTCGTTTCTGCTTCTTTGACTGGTGTCAAGGTAGAAACAGAGGTGAACAATAAATAAGTTTTGTAGATAATATAGGTAGCACTGTAAATTCAGTAGGACAGATTCTCTGCTCTTGCACTCACCAATTTTGATCTGCTATGCTTTCTTTATTTTAAAATAATTTCTGATTACCATTTTCATTTCTGTGTTGACCCAGGTTTTATTTCGTAGGGTGTCATTTTAGTTTCCATGTATTTGAAGATTTTTCTGTAGCTTCCTATTACTAATTTTTAATACAAATTCCTTGGATTTAGAGAATATACTTTGTATGATCTGAATTTATTTAAGCTTATTGAGTTATCTGGTGCACCAAGTATGATTTATCTCAGCAAATGTTTTGAAAAGAGTATGAATTCTCTTATTGTTTGGTGGAGTTTATCTTAAATGGTAAAGATATGAAAATGGTGGATAGTGTTGTTCAAGTTTCCTGTGTCCTCATGGCCCAGGTGTCCCAGCTATTTGTACTGCAGGCTTGACCTACTGCAGAGCCCAGCCCAGGGCTTCTATGGGCCACTCAAACCTGCCTGACTGTCACCTGGCCTGAGGACTACATCAGTATTCCTTGACTATGTCTTAGAATATGTTGCCTCCAGAAGTTGAATGAACCTGTCAGTGTTCCTTCCTTTCAAGAAAAAGACACCTTTTAAACACAGGGGAGGGGTGCCTGGGTGGCTCAGTGGGTTAAAGCCTCTGCCTTCAGCTCAGGTCATGATCTCAGGGTCCTGGGATCGAGCCCCACGTCGGGCTTTCTGCTCGGCAGGGAATCTGCTTCCTCCTCTCTCTCTCTCTGCCTGCTTCTCTGCCTACTTGTGATCTGTTTGTCAAATAAATAAATGAAATATTTAAAAAAATAAAAATAAAAATAAACACAGGGGAATGCAATGGATAGTCTTCCCCCATCCTATTTATTGAGCATTAATGAAAGGTTCCTCAAAAGTTAGAAACAAACTATCATACAATCCAGCAATTGTACTACTAGGTATTTAATCAAAGAATACAAAAATACTAGTTCAAAGGCATACATGCAACCCAATTTTTATAGCAGCATTATTTACAGTAGCTAAATTATGGAAATAGCCAAAGTGTCCACCAACTGATGAATGGATAAAAAAGGGGTGGTGGTATATATTTATATACAATGGAATATTTATATATATAAATATATATTGGAATATATACATATATTATCTATATATATAATGTAATATTCAGCTATCAAGAAAAATGAAATTGTGCCATTTGCAACAACAGGGATGGAGCTAGAGAGTATTACGCTAAGCAAAATAAGTCAGTCAGAGAAAAACAAATACCATATGATTTCACTCATATGTGGAATTGAAGAAACAAAACAGATGAACAAAGGAGGAAAAGGAGAGAGAGGCGAACCAAGAAACAGACTCGAAATTATAAAGAACAATATGATGGCTATCAAAGGGCAAAGGGGTGGAGGGATGGGTGAAATAGTGATGGGGATCAATTAGTACACTTGCTGTGATGAACACCTGCTATTGTATGGATGTGTTGAATCACTATATTGTACACCTGAAACTAATATTACACTGTATGTTAACTGGAATTTAAAGAAAAACTTAAAAAAAACATAAAATCTAATAGTGCTGAAAGGAAAAAAAATATTTGGATGAGAGGATATTTTCACACAGGAATTCTATCCCCTGCTTTTAAAAAAATGAAGAAAGATCCCTCCCTCCTCCAGGCAGGCAACAATATATGAACCACAATTTGCTGCCAGTGGGACTCTTATTCTTCCCCATTGAACTTTTGGCCAAAATAGCCCTCCTCAATATCCTCTTAAACCCTAATTTAAAGTGACCTTCTCTTTGTCTCTTTGGACTTATCTAGGATTTGTCATAGATTTATTGTCCTCTCCTATTCCTGAATAATCTCATTTTATTGATAAAATAATTGGCAGTTTTACTTTTAAGTTTGCCATACCCCTAAGCCACATCTCCCCAAGTTTCCCACCTTACCCCTCCAGTACCTGGACACATATTTCACTCTGTTTTTTTGAGTTTAGCTCCTTTAGATTCTACACATAAGTGATATCATTGAATAGTGGTCTTTCTCTGACTTCTCTCAGTCATCATATGACCTCAAGGCCCATCTAATTTGTTGCAATGGCAGAATGTCATTCTTTCTCATGGCTAATAAATACTGTGTACATATATCACAACCTCCATATCCATTCATCCACTGGATGGACACTCATGTTGTTTTGTTTTCATATTTTTGGTAATGTGAAAAATGTTGCAATAAACATGTGAGTAAAGATATCTCTGGTAATCTGATTTCTTGTCTTTGGAGATATATGCAGACTTGCAATTGTAGGATCATATGGTAGTTCTCTTTTCAGTTTCTTGAGTAACCTTATACGCTTTCCTATAGTGGTTTCACCAATGTACATTCCCACCAACAGTGTACAAGGGTTCCTTTTTCTCCACATCCTCTCCAACACTTCTTAGCTTTTGTCTCCTTGATGATAACCATTCTAACAGGGGTAAGGTGGTATTTCATTGTGCTTTTCACTTATATTTTCTTGATGATTAGTAACACTGAACATCTTTTCAGGTAATTGCTGACCATTGTAGGTCTTTTTTGAAAAATAACTATTCAGTTCCTCAGCCCATTTTTTAAATCAAATAGTTTTGTTTTTATTGTTGCTATTGAGTTGTATGATTTTTTAAATATATTTTGGGTATTCACATCTTACCTAATATATGCTTTGCAAATGTTTTCTCTCATCCTGTGGATTGTCTTTTCATTTTGTTGAGTGTTTCTTTTGCTGTGCAGAAGATTTTAGACTAACAGAACCCACTTGTTGATTTTTCCTTTGGTTTCTTTTACTTTTGGCATCATATTCAAAAAACCATTTCCTAGGCCATGTTAAGAATTTTTACCTATTGTGTCTTTTAGTGAATTGTATGGTCTTTTGAAATTTAGGTTTATCATAAATTCTTATTCAAGCCAGGAGAGCATGGGTGAGCTTTCAAAATTTGATTCTACCCCCAGTGTACACCTGGTATTATTTGGGAAAAATGATCATTGACAAACCATGTAGACAAAGAGGATGGTGACCAGAGACAGAGCAGAGCTGGGAATGTTGGCAAGGGATGCCGTGGTAGGGACCAAGGTTCATGTCTGAGACATAGGGACAACCAGTGCAGCATTATAGGGGGAAAATATAGGGAACTGTGGGAGGTTTACTCTGCTTTCTGCCCTGGAGGCCCAGCCACATTTCTCATCTCAGACTCCAGCAGATGTCCCCAGGAGAAATCCACCCTGGGGGTAAAGTTTCAGCTCCTGATTTATCTATTAAAGCAGCTTCCTACAGCTGCCCAAGCTCAGCTGCATTCTCTTCCCCAGCAGAGCCCCCTGCCTGGGCCAAGCCAGAGGATATGCCCATATTCAGATTTTGCAAATTCCACGAGGGTATAAAATGACAGGAGAACATCTCACCACCTACAACACACTTTCTCTCTCTGGAATTGTAGATCATCTGGTCCTCATTTCTTCTATGGCTCTCTGATGTCATCATAAACATGACTTTTACATTTGTTTTTTTTTGTTGTTGTTGTTCCCCTCTGCATTTGTTGTAATGGTAGTGTAGTTCCTGTAAGATCTACTCCATCCTGACTGAAACTGGAAATGCCTTTTATTTCAAATTGAGATCTAATATGTGGGTAAAACTTTGGTAGTACGTTGCAAAACACTGAGGCTAGATCAATCCATTAATGCAGATGGCACGATCACACAAACGCTTCAAGGAAAGGGAAAAGAGATCCCTGAAGAAATGTTGGTGGTCCTGCCATCATCAAAATGACAACTGACGACTAATGTATTTCCAAATTCCAGGTACATTGCCTAGGTATATATGCCTTACAGATGCCCCATTGACAATAGTGCTCTAAAAATATTTTGATTAAATGGTATATTAGTTATGGAGTTATGGGGGAATTAAATGAAGGTTTGAATTCACAAAATAAAACAATCCCATGTCTGCTTAAGGAAGTGAATGACACTGGAGGTGATTGCCTGCTTCCAGATGCTAGATCCTATGGAACATGTGTGATACATTGTGTCTGTCTTCACCATGATAAGCATGTGACACCTAACTAAATCTATGGATCCACCAGTTCCTTGGGTCTCAGCCACTCCCTGAGGACTGAATGCTTCTACCTGTTACCCTAGGCCTTCCTCTGCATCCCAGTCCCACCTAGCATCTGGCTCAGATAGCATTTCATCATGAAAGACATACTGAGTAGCATGAACACGATTTCCCTATGGGAGTCAGCAGGGCGTGGACCATCATCTCTCCATCCCAAGAGTGAGCTGTGAGTATGATGAGCACGACCTGCAATCCTCCAGCTACTTTCGATGCCTTGTACTTGAACTCTCTCACATCGCCACTATAGGACGGGACTCCACTGCTTCCAATACGCTCACCTCAGTATATGTTCTCTGACTTGACTCAAGCAGCTCGATGTTTGCAGAATCACAGGAGTAATGCAGAAGCATTTTGTTCCTGCTAGGAAAAGTAGGGTGGCTACAGTGCAGTGCAGGCTTTCCCTAAGCCTGCTCCCCTCCTGGACCTCAGGGTAGGTGTTTCTCCACCCCTGACAAATGCTTGTCACTTATTTGTTTTGTGTGCAGCGACCAGCTTTGATGGGATCAGTTTCATTGTCCAGGATGCAGTGCGCTTTTGAGACATGAGGGAAACAGGGATTCCAGCAAAGTATTTGGGAGCCTTCAGTGTACAGGTAGCATAGGAAAAGTTCAAAGTCCTTCTCTGACCATAAAATAATTTCTGTGAGATTTTCATTTCCTGGACATTTCAGGGCAAGAGATAATGAGATATACAACTAAGCATAATGGAGACTTTGAAGTTCTAATGTTGTGTTTCATAAGAAACAGTAATACAAGACCCCATTATACATGTCCAAAATGATTCTGTAAAAGAAGAGATATTCTAAACCCCAGTCAAAAATACTAGAAAATCATTCCTTGTTTATTCTGCTCTGTCCTCCCAAGGAAGTTCTTCCCTTAAGAAATCTTTTGAATTCACCTGGTATATATATATGTAGTGAGGTAAGTATGATGGGATTTTCACCAGATGATAACAACTGGTTACCAGGAACTTCAGATTCATTGCCTGAAGCATAAAATTCTTTCTCCTTTTCCTCTCATCTTAAACAGATTCTTTGCTCTCTGTCTCTGTTGGAAGTTTTTTTTTTTTTTCTCCTTGTCTCCCTCTTTTAACTTGAATGCTTTCATGCAGTTTAATTCACTAGATCTCAAGGAAAAACAGTGCCTAACACTTTCATCCAACATTCTTTAACTGTTAACCTGGTAAGAAGAGATACCGAACTACTTTGCAACCATTTCATTTCCATCCTGTGTTTGCAGACTAGGCCCATCCACACCAAAGTGGTAGAAGCCATATCCTCCCCAAGATGAGCCTGGAAGGAGCTAAGCAAGATGGTCATTCATCTCCCATATACTGATCTGGATATTCAGAATCTGATCCTGATACCATTTGGCAACATGATGACTGCTTTCTTGGTTTTCACCCAAACAACGAAGATATTTTATTTCACTCTGCTCGCAGGAGAGTCTCGCCCTTCTCATGGCTCTGTCCACATGGTTTCACCCACCTGGGAATTTGCATATTGTCCCCTAGGGAGGATCCTTCATTGCAAGTCTGAGATAAAAGGTCAGCTCAAATATTGCTTGAACTTACCAAGCCTCATCTGTTCAACTGCTCAGAATGAGGTTTCCTGTTCAGCTCCTGGGGCTGCATATGCTCTGGATCCCAGGTAAGAGCAGAAGAGAGATGAGAAAGGAGAATGGGGTGGGAAGGATGAGCTCTGGGAACTCCATTGTTCTCCATGTTTAGATGGAAAGTACTGCTTGTTAGATATGATGTCTTTCCCTCAAGGATGGGGCATATAGTATTGAGATGTGTCAACATGAGAAAGAATCTGAAAAGAGCAAGAAACTTGCTCTGGTGACCACCAAAGTGAAGAAATGGGAGGATGGTCTAGGTGACTCCCAGAGGCCCTTTTGCACCTTACAAAATTTGTTCCTTCATAAAATTGAATATTTGGGGGGATATTCTCAAATACACACACACACACACACACACACACACAATGATCTCACATAAAATAAATAACAGAAGGACAACATGAAGATGGCTCAGAATGTTTGAACTTTGTACTTCTCTCTCCTTACCCTAGGATCCAAGGGTTTATCATCATGACACTATACTTTCCATGTGTAACACCCAGTATGAACAAACCTCTTTCAAAGCAATGGTTACAAGTTTCAGTTATAAACAATGACAGGAATATGTAAGATTCTTCTGACTGTTTGGCCTGAATGTCTTCTGGGAAATCCTCAAGAATAACATTTTCAAACAAGGCTGAGAACTTATTTGAGCAAGAATTTTGTTGAGTTTTTTGACTCTGAACTCTGGGGCAAGAATCTTGGTCGCTGAGAGAAGCTGTGGTGTGAGAAGGATGGTCCTATATTTCACTAGTGACAGTATGCCTTACCTCTTCATTCTGCTACAGTAATTTAGGCTTTTGGTTTCCTTGTCCTGATCATTTCTTTTTTTTTTTTTTAAGAGTTTATTTATTTATTGGAGAGAGGGAGATCACAAGTAGGCAGAGAGGCAGGCAGAGGTGGGGGGCGGGGAAACAGGCTCTCCGCCGAGCAGAGAGCCCGATGTGGGGCTTGATCCCAGGACCCTGGGATCATGACCTGAGCAGAGGCCTTAGCCCACTGAGCCACCCAGGCACCCCGCCCTGATCATTTCTTATCCTTATAAGGAGAGTGACTCTAGGTCTCCCTTCTAGCTTCTGATGACACCTATACAAATACGTGTTTCTTTCCTTTCCTTTTTTTTGGGGGGGGGGGGTCAAGTTTACAAGCATCTTTTTTTTTCTTTTTTCTTTTCTCTTATTTTTTTTTCAGTATTCCAAGATTCATTGTTTATGCACCATACCCAGTGCTCCATGCAATACATGCCCTCCTTAATACCCACCACCAGGCTCACCCAACCCCCCACCTTCTCCTTTCAAAACCCTCAGTTTGTTTCTCAGAGTCCACAGTCTCTCATGGTTTGCCTTCCCCTCCAACTTCCCCCAACTCACTTCTCCTCTCCATCTCAAATACGTGTTTCTATTAGCAGGTAGGAGTCTGTGTCCTTACAGTTCCAGTCTTCCTAAGAAAATACACTGACAGTAGGAGTCAGAAAATGAACACCTGAAAGAAAAGAAGAGAAAAGAAAAATCTTCTATAAATTGTATTTATAAGTTCTGTAAAACTATTTTAAATGTATTAAGGATTGTTTCTATACATTCTTACTGAGTTGGTTGAATTCTGGTTGAACCCTGACAAGATATGCTCATTTGTGTTCTTGACAAATGAAGTCTGATCTTGGGGTGAACACTAACATATAATAGGATTAACATATAATAGGATGGCAAAATGTGTTTTTTGAATTGCTCCCAAATTTGATTTGCAGGACAAAAGCAACTAATTTGACATGAGTAGTACTGTTCCGGAGGGTTCTGTTCAACCTGACCTGCATCATGCATTATGCTTACATCAGAGATAAAATCAGGCTACTTCCCTATTTAATAAAAGCTGGTATGGTAGACAGACACCCCAGAGCAGCTCTGACCCAGCAGCCCATTCCATAGTGACCTTATTGAAACAAAAGTCCAGGAATTTGTCAGACATGGGTCAATGTTCCCTAAGGTATTAAAATAATGGATGTAGTCTTTGGTCGTCTTACAAATGCAATCTCCCTTTGAACTGCAGACTCATGGCGGTGAATCCCCAACCTACAGGCCAAGTGAGAGTCTCAGGATCTTACACACAGAGCTAACAAGAACTGATGATATCCTCACAGGCCCTGGTTCTACTTGATAACAAAGAGTCAGTATGGGCAGAGTTCTTCTAAGCACCACTCAAATACAATTAATATAAAATCCGTTCTTCTTCCTTATTTCCCATCACCTCAAGGGGATTATTTCTCTGAGAAAACTTCTTGGATTAATTTTATCTCTGTATCTAGATGTGTATATGGAATGAGATGAGCATGGCAAACCATGCCCCATATTGTAACAGCTGGTTTCCCAGAATATGTTCTCATATTCACAGACATATTCACACATACTCTTTTCTCTTATCCCACACTAGGCTAGCGGGTCTCTGTGCAACAGATACACCATTTCCTCACTGTCGAATTCCTTTGATTTGAGTGCATTTAGGAAATTTAATTCACTAATTTTCAGGAAAAGATAATTTCTAACACCTGAATCTACGATTCTTAACACTTGACCTGATGACAGAGACTATGAGAAAACTCTTGAACTAGCTCAGTTCTAAACTGTTATGGGGGAAATGCCGCTGACCAGAACTAGTGGGGTGGGAGCTGTTTCTTTACCCAGATTAGGTGGAAGAATGTGGACAACATGGCATTCTCCCTCCAGGGATGGACTCAGGACACACACGTCTGATCAGCTCTCTGACACTGCTCAGAATAGAGGAACAATACGCAGTGAGTCCTTGCTGAGATCCACACTTTCACAGGGGATTGCTCTTCCCACTACTGCAGGTAGCATGGACTTGACTTTATTGGGTTTCTCCCAAACACGGAAGAACTTTTATTTCACTTTGCTCAAGGGTAGGCCCTTCCCACCTCCTCCCTGCCCCTTCCCCACTGTTGCACCCAGCAGGGGATTTGCATAGTGTCCCCTAGGGAGGACCTTCCCTTGCAAGTCTGACATAAAAAGTCAGCTTGAATCTTGCTTGGATTTACCAGGACCCCTCAGTACATCTTCTCAGAATGAGGTTCCCTGTTCAGCTCCTTGGGCTGCTAATGCTTTGGATCCCTGGTAAGGACAGAGTGATAATGAGAAAGAGGTTGAGGTGGGGACAGTGAGCTGTGGGGGCACCGCTGCTCTCCAGGTGTACTCTGTGTGCCTATAGGAGGTATGTGACTTAACCTCCACGGCAGGGCAGGTGATATGTAGATCTGGGAGAGTGAAGGACCTGTGCTCTAGTGGGGACTGTGATAGAGAAGGTGAGGGTGGGGTGGGTCATGTTTAGAGGCTTCTCTCTATTTTAAGAATCTCAGGTTCATTATTGAATGTGCAGAGTTGGTGCATGTTTTAAGTCTCAAATAATGAGAGTTTAAAAAAAAAGCAGTATTTTAGTTAAAATACATAACAAAATGGAAACAATGAAAAAAAAAAAACCTGAACTATATTTGGATTGATCATGGCACTTCTCTCTCCTTGTCTAGGATCCAGTGGGGATATCATGATGACACAGACCCTGCTGTCACTGTCCATCACCCCTGGAGAGCAGGCCTCCATCTCCTGCAAAGGCCAGTCAGAGCCTCCTTCACAGTGATGGATACACCTATTTGAGATGGTGCCAGCAAAGCCCAGGCCAGTCTCCAGGGCCTGATCTATAGTTTCCAACCATGTCTCTGGGGTCCCAGACAGGTTCAGTGGTCGCGGGTCAGGGACAGATTTCACCCTGATAATCAGCAGAATGGAGGCTGACAATGTGGGAGTTTATTACTGTGGGCAAAATTTACAGTCTCCTCCCACAGTGGTTCAGGCCCAAACACAAACCTCCACCTGGTGTCCTGGCTGCCCCAGTGAGCAGCTTCTCTGGGGAACTGACAGGACGTTCTCTGAGTCTGTGTGACAGGAAGGAGCTGGAGGCCCCAGGGGAGCAGCTGGCAGCTGGGCATCAGGCTCCACACTTTGAGGCCCTGACAGCCGCCCAGCCTGGTATGGCAGAAACAGCAGAGAATTTAGGGGGTCCTGCCCCATAAGGAACCAGTTATGGTGAAAGAAGGAGCTCCTGAGGGCTCCTCCTAATCTTCTGTGCCATGCCCGTGTTTCTCCAACAAATGTAGCTGCTCTAATAATGAGACAAGTGACATAGATCTGTAGTGAAAATGCGAATGCCTACTGGAATGAATAGTGTGGGCTGTATTTTCCATAGGATCATATTTGCTAATATTGATATTTTCTTACTTTATCATTTCTTATTCTCTACTACTTACACTATTCCCTCCATTAATATGTTCCAGAGAGAGATCTACACAAGCTGCCTTCAGGGGGAGTATGGATGAGAAAAATCAGTAAAAATGTCTAATTCTGATACAATAAAAATAAAGGTTTTCAAATGCTTAGGTATTATAAGATTCTGATGGCAAGTATCTTTGATGTCCCTCAATTACATTTTCCTGAGTGAAAAGGGGATTCTTGATATTTCAAAAGTGGGCTTTGAAAGTAAACATCAAAAAGTAATGATAGAGACAAACGTTACCTTTGTATATCACAGGAAAGCTAGAGTATACAGGGTTTTTCTTTTTTTCATAAATGGTAAGGGTGTTCAGTATATTGAACTGAAACACTGTGGTAGACATGATGAATTTGGTGCTCCTTTGTTGTAAGAAAAGATTTTGAACACTAAAGATATTATTTTCACATGATTTTGTCATTAACTGAAATGAGACTGATTAATCTATTTTTTTGGAAATGTATAGAAAATTTATGCATTGAAAACATTTAGGATCTAGTTTTCTAAAGAACAGAACAAATGCACAGAGAATCCAGTGTATCACTCTGTTCTGCTCACCTGTTTGATTATACTCTTTTTTTTCTTTGCTTTTTCCCTTTCTTTTGTTCTTTTTTCTCCCCTGGTTTTGGGTCTCTTATGATTTTAGTGTATATTTCTCTGGGGCTGTTGTTGCCCTTATGGTATTTTATTCTCTAGTTCATCTATTCTTCTTTGGACAGAATGAAAAGATGGAAAAACTCAACTCAGAAAAGAGAGCAAGAGACAGTACTGACTGCCAGGGACATAATCAGTATGGACACAAGTAACATGTTGGAAGTAGACTTCAGAAAAATGATTATAATGATCTGGGCTTGACAAAAGCATCGAAGACACTGGAGAATCCCTTTCTGGAGAAATAGAAGAACTAAAATCTAACCAAGTTGCAAGGAAAAAGGCTATTAATGAGATGCAATAAAAAATGGAGGCTCTACTCTAGGATAAATGAGGCAGAAGAAAGAATTAGTGATGTAGAAGACCAAATGATGGAGAATTAAGAAGCTGAGAAGAAGAGAGATAAACAACTACTGTATCATGAGGGGAGAATTTGAGAGATAAGTGATACCATAAAGTGAAACAATATTAAAATAATTGGGGTCCCAGAAGAGCATAGAGAGAGGGGCAGAAGGTATATTGGAGCAAGTTATAGCAGAGAATTTCCCTAATCTGGGAAAGGAAACAGGCGTCAAAATCCAAGAGGCACTGAGAACTCTCCCTCAAAGTCAATAAAAATAGGTCAACACCCTGACACATAATACTGAAACTTGAAAATCCCAGAGACAAAGAGAAAATTCTGAAAGCAGCTCTGGACAAGAGGTCTGTAACCTACAAGGGAAGAAACATTAGAATGGCAGCAGACCTATCTACAGAGACCTGGCAGAGCCAGAAAGGATTGGTGTGATATACTCAGGGTGCTAAATGAGAAAAATATGCAACCAAGGATACCCTATCCACCTAGGATGTCATTCAAAATAGAAGGAGTGATAAAAAGCTTCCAGGACAAACAGAAATTAAAAGAATTTGCGATCACCAAGCCAGCCCTACAAGAAATATTGAAAGGGATTCTCTAAGCAAAGAAAGAGCCCAAAAGTAACATAGACCAGAAAGGGACAGAGATAATATACAGCAACAGTGACTTCACAGGTAATACAATGGCACTAATTTCATATCTTTCAGTGGCAACTGTGAATGTAAATGGACTAAATGCCCCAATCAAAAGACACAGGGTGGGGCGCCTGGGTGGCTCAGTGGGTTAAAGCCTCTGCCTTCAGCTCAGGTCATGATCCCAGGGTCCTGGAATCGAGCCCCACATTGGGCTCCCAACTCAGTGGGGAGCCTGCTTCCTCCTCTCTCTCTGCCTGCCTCTCTGCCTACTTGTGATCTCTGTCTGTCAAATAAATAAATAAATAAAATCTTTAAAAAAAAAAAAAAAAGACTATCTTCCCCTGTCACACAGACTTCACACTGGCTTCCAGGTTCATTGAACCCAAACTAATATCCTCTGAAAATAGATACAAGACTAGATCGTTTTATTTGTGTCCAGGGAGGAGGGACTAATTAGGCTAATGGGCAATTTTGCCATCCAGAGCCCAGACCAGGTTGTTAGAGCTGGGAGTATTACCCTTTCTGTCTGTAGGTAATATCAGAAAAACACAAAGCCTATTTGACCATTTCTATAAGATTTCACATATGGTGTATATTTCAGGGCAACAGATGAAGAGATAGATAAACTACCAGCCAGAATGGGAGACTCTTAAAGATTTTACCATAATTTCACGGAAAATAGCAAAACTCTGAAACGGAAACATCTTAAAGACTGCTGTGTGAAAGTAGCCGTTTTTAAGAATTGACTGGTTAGAAAAGAAAACACCACATGTTTCTCACCGTTATTCTTTTTTTTTTTTTTTAAAGATTTCATTTATTTATTTGACAGACAGAGATCACAAGTAGGCAGAGAGGCAGAGAGAGAGAGGAGGAAGCAGGCTGTCCGCAGAGCAGAGAGCCTGATATGGGGCTTGATCCCACGACCCTGGGACCATGACCCGAGCCGAAGGCAGCGGCCTTAACCCACTGAGCCACCCAGGCGCCCCACTCTTACTCTTTTTATTATTCACAATTCAAGTCTCCATTTTGGGTGATGAGTTTCCCCTTAACAAAGCATCCCAAATTTGGTGCCCAAACACAACACATGTGTTGTCTAACAGCTGTGGAGGCAGGAAGCCTGACAGAAATGTTCCTGAGCAGCTCTGACCCAGCACCCAATTCCACAGTGACCGTCTGTGCTAAAAGCCCAGGAAAGCATACAAGGGACATTGAAGGGAAAGGGAGTAAATTCCGTTTCTCTTGTTCTAATACACAGACTCTCCTTTCAAATTGGGTGCTCAGGGCTGTGGTTACTTATGACACATGAGAAGAAAGAGTAGATGTGGGAAAGGTTTTTCTATAATTATTCAGAAAAAAAAATAATTGTAAACTATTTCTCGTTCATTTTGTTCTATCATATTTATTACTAGAGCCATAAAAATCTTTTGCCTTTCCCCTCATCTTAAACAGAACTATCAGCTTTCTAAACTAAATGGAGGGATTTAATTTTCTCTCCTGGTCACCTTCTTTGGAACTGAGTGCTGTAGGGAGTTGGATTCAAAGGGTCTAGCACGTGGATCTACCATTCTTCAACAGTTAGGAGACATCAAACACTTTCGAACTGCTTTCAGTGGTCACACTCTGTCACAGAACTGGAAAGCAATTGTGATTTGCATAGGCATCAGAAAGAAATCATGTTTGAAAATGTGTAAGAAAGTTCACTTTATCTAAGAAAAGATATTGGAAATACGGAAAAATAAAACCCTCAGGTGTCTCCCTTCAGGTGGCACAAGAGGGCGCACAAGTACCACGAAGATCCCAGGAGGGAGCTCTGGCTGTGTCTGGCTATTATAGCCAAGAGCCCAGACTGATTTTAGATGTCATTACTTTTTCTTGTTACCACTTATGATTACATCTCAGAGATTCCCCTTTTCACCCAGGAATAATGTCACACCTCCCCCTAATGCCCATGTTTCCATCAGATTCCTTGGCAACAGGGAAAATAGCACTTGGGGAAGGTTCCAAAATGACATATTTGATTCAACAGAAAACAAGTTCCCTCCATCAAATACAGTCCTGGGCAGAGTGTAACTCTTAGGAAATGGCCCACCCAGAGGACACACGTGAGAAAGACTTGTGGTGAAAGGTCCCTCTGGCAAAGGAAAGGAGCTTGGAGTAGTCACTGACCGGTTATCAGGACACCATGCAAGGTGCTCCTCACCCAGGTGTGAGAAAGTGGGAAGCCTACAGCCTCTCACGGGCCCATGGCCTTGGCTTTGGAGACCTGTCGACCAGACCAGACTCACACTTGCTCACATCCGCAGTCACCACTGGTGTCGGAGAGAGAACTGGTGTAGACTGGTTTCCCCACACTTCAGAACTGTGCACACAGCCTCTCAGTGACTAACAGGGTGACTGATGAAACAGGGGCTTTGGTTAGATTGATACCAGTAGCTGCATCCAGCATGGAAAACTGGGCAGAAGGGACATCTCTCAAGACCAAATCAAAAATCACCTTGTGACTTTTTTCTCTTCCAATACTGATCCTCCATGACATGTGGGAAACCTCAGGGTGGGAAGGGAGCCTACTCACCTCCAAACTGGCTCTGGCCAACTGACCCCACAGTGGGACCATCCCAGGCATCTGTAGATCTACTAAAGTAGATCTAAAGATTACTGGTGTCCAGGACAGTATGGCTGAGGCTGCTCACAGATGGTTCCATGCTGACTCTCTTCCCCTCAGATCAGGCAATGCTGATCCCTGAAGGAATGACCCCTGCTCTCTTTGGCACCAAGAGCACAGGTCTGCTCTGCCCTGATATCACTGCCACATTGCCAGCCTCAGTGCACCTTCAGTGTGTTATAGGCAGTGCTGGGGCCCCAGGGAGAGTATTTTTTCCCAAAAGCCCAAGTCAGATTCACTATACCTAATAAGTCTGATTGTCCCTGCTCTGCCATCCTCCCTGGTGTACAAAATGCCTGCACCCTCCCCTTTTACCTTGCACAATCATCAAAAGACACAATCTCATGATTAGATCAGAAATAAAATCCTTGGAAAATCATCTCATTATAGAAATAAGTGCAATAGAGGTATGCTTACATAGTCTTCAGGTGAGATTGTCAGAACAATATCCTAACTCTGTGAATCCTGATATGGCATCAATCCTACCATGGGATTTGTGTCTCAGTCTCCCTAACTGGGAGTAGCTCAGTGAATTATGTACCTGAATTTTTAATCTTTTATTTCTCCAGCATGTTAAGTGGTACAAAATTCTATTCATTAATCCAAATAATTGACAAAATTGCAGCTGTGCTCTGGTGGGTGTTTTAATAAATCACATTTTCCACAAGACCCGCGTTTTCATCAATCCTATTCCTCTTTTCCATTCTCTAGGTTATTAATATCCATGTTGTGATTGACCATCAGGAAACATTTGTCATCTAAGAGAGAACATAATTTATTTCTTCAATATTCTCTATTGGGTTGCAAGCTATAAAAATAACTAAAATCTTAAAAACAAGCACAAACACTGGTAATCTCAGACAGAAATAGACTCTTCCCAATAAATTCGGCATATGACCAAATAAGGAGAATGTTTAAACGAGCTCCTCTGAAAATGGTTGTCCAGGACTTTGTTACAAAAAAAGATTTCAATAGTCATATTTATTTATTGTTCCAGGAAATCAGAAATGTTGGCATAGATAACTCCTGGTATGATTCACTGAGGTTATATTCCTTCTGCAATATTCTTGCCAAAACTGAAAATCTTCCAATCAATAGAAAACATCAAACAAATCTGATAAGCAGGACAAACTTCTAAAGAACTGTCCAGGGGTGCCTGGGTGGCTCAGTGGGTTGAGCCTCTGCCTTCGGCTCAGGTCATGATCTCAGGGTCCTGGGATCGAGTCCCACATCGGGCTCTCTGCTCAGCGGGGAGCCTGCTTCTCCCTCTCTCTGCCTGCCTCTCTGCCTACTTGTGATCTCTCTGTCAATAAATAAATAAAATATTTAAAAAAGAAAAAAAGAACTGTCCAGCACACTGCAAAAGTTTCATAGTCCTCTGCCCATTTCTTGATTGGATTATTTGTTCTTTGGGTGTTGAGTTTGCTAAGCTCTTTATAGAACAGACATTTCTGCAAAGAAGACATCCAGATGGCCAACAGACACATGAAAAAGTCCTCCACATCACTGGGCACCAGGGAAATACAAATCAAAACCACAATGAGATACCACCTCACACCAGTCAGAATGGCTAAAATGAACAAGTCAGGAAATGACAGATGCTGGCGAGGATGTGATGAAAGGGGAACCCTCCTACACTGTTGGTGGGAATGCAAGCTGGTGCAACCACTCTGGAAAACAGCATGGAGGTTCCTCAAAAAATTGAAAATAGAGCTACCTTATGACCCAGCAATTGCACTACTGGGCATTTACCCTAAAGATACAAACATAGTGATCCAAAGGGGCACGTGTACCCGAATGTTTATAGCAGCAATGTCCACAATAGCCAAGTTATGGAAAGAACCTAGATGTCCATCAACAGATGAATGGATAAAGAAGGTGTGGTATATATATACAATGGAATACTATGCAGCCATCAAAAGAAATGAAATCTTACTATTTGCGACGACATGGATGGAACTAGAGCGTATTATGCTTATTGAAATAAGTCAACTGGAGAAAGACAACTATCACATGATCTCCCTGATATGAGGAAGTGGAGATGCAACGGGGGTGGGGGTTAAGGTGGTAGGAAAAGAAAAAATGAAACAAGATGGGATCGGGAGGGAGACAAACCAAAAGAGACTCTTAATGTCATAAAACAAACTGAGGGGGGTGGGGGGGAGAGGGGTTGGGAGAGGGTGGTGGGGTTACATTATATGTTTAAATAAAGAAAGCTTAAATAAAAAAAAACAAAAAATTAAAAAAAAGTTTCAGGGTCATGAAGAATACATAAAACTGAGATTATCGTCACAGATTGGAGGAAAGTAAGGAGACATGGCAACACATGCAATGTAGATTCTTGGATTTTATCCCAGGACATAAAGAGGGCCTTAACAGAAACATTAGTGAATTCAATTATGGATTATTAATTAGTTAAGAGCATTGTATCAATGTTAATTTCCTGGCTAAGATAACTACAGTAAGGTTATATAAGCTGTTCACATTAGGGTAAGCAGGAGAGAGAGTGTATGGAACTAACTTAATACTTTTGAGATTTCTATTTATTTTTAACTTTCAAGTCTAAAATGATTTCAAAATACATTGAAATATGTAATCAAAAGTATTTAAAATAAGAAAACAGTATGACTTCTTATTGTGCTGCTCCATGGTGTCAATCTCTCTTCCCGCCTTTACCTATTTGGAATTCCCTTTTCTTTTCTTTTACTTACCCATGCTTTGAAGTCTATCTAGTTGACGTGCAGTGTTCCATCAGCTTCAGGTACACAACAGAGTGACTCAAGAACCTGTACGTTACGCTCTACTCACCACAGTGTTGCTCCCATCTGTCACCATAAGATGCTGTTGTGATACCATTGACCCTATTGCCTGGGCTGTACTTTCATCCCCATGACTTATTCATTCCACAACTGGAAGCCTGTACCTCCCATCCCCTCACCCATCTTTCCCGTCTCCTTGCTCCTTCCTCTCGGACAGACACTTGTTTGTTCTCTCTATTTATCGGTCTGGGTTCTACATTTTGTTGTTTGTCTATTTGTTTTGTTTTCTAGATTCGACATACAAGTAAATCATATGGCATTAGGCTTTCTCTCTCTGACTTATTTCACTTTCCAAAATATCCTCTAGGTCCATTCATGTGGCAACAGATGGCAAGATTCCATTGTTGCTTACAGCTGAGTAATACTCCATTGTACATTGTACATTGTATATAGGACCTCTCCCTTATCCGTTCATTTATTGTTGGACACTTAGGTTGCTTCCATATTTGGCTCTACTGCTGCAGTAAACATAGGGTTGCATATTATCTTTAGAAACTGGTGTTTTCATTGTCTTTAGATAAATACCCAGCAGTGGAATTACTGGATTGTACGATATTCCCATTTTTAATTTTTTGAGGAAACGCCATGCTGTTTAAACACCATACTGTTTTCCACAGTGGTTGCACCAATGTACGTTACCACCAACAGTGCATGGGGCTCCTTTTTCTCCACATCCTCACCAACACTTATTCTTTCTTATCTTTTTGATACTAGACATTCTGACAGGTGGAAGGGGATATCTCATTGTGGTTCTGAATTGCATCTCCCTGATGATTCATGGTGATGAGCATCTTTTCATATGTCTGCTGGCCATCCCCAATCTTCTTTTGAAAAATGTCTATTCAGGTTCTCATCCACTTTCAATCCGAGTATTTGGGTTTTGGTTGTTGAGTCGTAATAGTACTTTATATATTTTGGATTTTAGCCCCTTATTGGATGTATCATTTGCAAATATCTTCTCCCATTTAGTAGGGTGCCTTTTCATTTTGTTGATGGTTCCCTCTGCTGTGCAAGTTTTTCAATTGGTGTAGTCCCAATGGTTTATTTTTGATTTTACTTCCCTTGTATAAAAAGATATATCTAGAAAACTTTCTAAGGCTAATGTCAAAGAGATTACTGTTGACCTTTATGTCTATTTTCATGCCCATACCATATCGATTTGATTACTCTAGCTTTGTAGTACAGTTTGCAGTCTAGGATTGTGATACCTCCAGCTTTGTTCTTCTTTCTCAAGATTGCTGTGGATACTCAGGATCAATCTTTTAAAATAGAAATGTAAAATGTGTCTGGGAAAAAGCTGAAGATATAGAAATCTAGCAGGAAAATGGAAGAAACATTTAAATATGTCCCTCCTACTGCTTAGGCAGCATACATTTTATCTCTATTAGTTTTACTCAAAGAAAAAGAATCTTTAATGTCACTTTGCTCATGTGAGAGATCACACTCTTCTCCGGCTGGCTCTTTCCATTTGGCTGCACCCACAGGGGATTTGCATGCTGTCCCCTAAGGAGGACCCTTAGATATACTTGCCAGTATGAGATAAAAGACCAAATCTCCACTGGTCTTTACCTACCAGGACTCATCCTTTTAACTTGTCAAAGCTCAGCTCCTGGGTTCCTCATGCTCTGGTTTCCAGGTAAGGAAAGAGTGCCCAAAGGGAAGGGAAATGGGAGGGCAGGATGAACTCTGAGGGCACCACAGTTTCCCACATAAATTCTGTTTGCCTGTAAGATGGATATGTCTTGCCCTCTGGGATGTGGCATGTGACCTTTAGATCTGTGACAGAGGAAGATTCCTGAAGGAAAAGGCCTTCTGCATACCCTGGTGACTACTGTAGCACTGAAAATGGTGAGGGCTTAAGTGACCTCCAGAGATGCCTTTATGTCTTGCTAATCTTTGGTTCCTTTTTGAAATTGGAAAGTTTTGAGTTCTGAATCAAAATCCCTTAAAAAGCATTTTAGTCTGAAATAAAAAGCAAATGGGAAATTGTGAAAATTTCTTACAATATGTACACATAACCTTGCTGTCTCTCTTCCTACTTTAGGATCCAGTGGGGATGTCGTGATGACGTAGACCCCACTCTCACTGCTGGTCACCCCTGAAGAGACGGCCTCCATCTCCTGTAGAGCCATTCAGAGCGTGTCACAAAGTAATGGAAACACCTATTTGCATTGGTTCCAGCAGAAGCCAGGGCAGTCTCCACAGAGCCTGATCTATTCAGTTTCCAACCATCACTCTGGGGTCCCAGACAGGTTCAGTGGCAGCGGGTCAGTGACAGATTTCACCCTGAGAATCAGCAGGGTGGAGGCTGATGATGTGGGAGTTTATTACTACGGGCAAAGTATACATGTTCCTCCCACAGTGGTTCAGCCCCAAACACAAACTCCCTGCTTGTTGTGGCCCAGCTGCCCATGAGTGTTGCTTGTCTGGGGAGCAGGCACAGCAGATTCTCCCTGTCAGTATAAGAGGAAGATGATGGGGAGCTCAAGGAATGGTTGAGGCTGTGGGCTCTGGACCCTGAGGACCTCAGCTGTACCATCTTTAATGGACTTGTCAGCTAAAAAAATTTTGGGCATGACATGCCTGTCATGGAGAATGGGTGAGCTCTGAGCCACCAGCCAGGACAGAGGGAAGAGCTGAATGAAAGTTCATCTGAACCTCCTGCCTTGTGTACAGTTGGAAGTTAAACTCAGGAGTAGAGCCAGACAAGTGAGGCCATTCTCAGAAATACAAGTGGAATCCATATTGGTGTTTGACAGTTTTGAGCACCTAGTATTGTATGGAAATGTGGAATCTCCATTTTGTACATCTAAAACCAATATTACACAGAATGTTGACTGGAACTTAAATGAAATATTTTAAAAACAATAAAATCTGGGGTGCCTGGGTGGCTCAGTGTGTTGAGCCTCTGCCTTCAGTTCCGGTCATGATCTCAGGGTCCTGGGATCGAGCCCCTCATTGGGCTTTCTGCTCAGCAGGGAGTCTGCTTCCCCCTCTCTCTCTGCCTGCCTCTCTGCCTACTTGTGATCTCTCTCTCTTTGTCAAATAAATAAATAAAATCTTTAAAAAAACAATAAAATCTAATAAAGCTGAAAAGAAATAAAAAGAATTGTTTTGACAAGGCAGAAAATTTTCACACAGGAATTTTATCCCCTGTTTTTAAAAAAATGAAGGAAGATCCCTCCTTTCTCCAGGGTGGGCAGCCACACAGGAGGAACCACTGCTTATAGCCAATGGGACTCTTGTTCTTCCCCAATGAGATTTTGGTCAAGAGAACCCTCCCCAACTTCCCCCTAAACCCTAATTAAAAATGACCTTCTCTTTTCTCCTTTAACTTGCCTAAGATTTGTCATAGGATTCTTGTCCTCTCCTATTCCTGAGTAAAATCATCTTGTTGGTAAAACCACTGGCCATTTTACTTTTAACTTGGTCATACTCTTAAACAACATTTCCCCAAGTTTCCCACCTTACTCCCCCAGCACCTGGACACACCATTCCACTCTGTTTTTTGAGTTCAGTTCTTTTAGGTTCTACATATAAGTGATATCATAGAGTAGTTGTCTTTCTCTGACTTCTCTCCCTTAGCATAATGACCTCAAGGTCCATCCAACTGGTTGCAAATGGCAGGATGTCATTCTATGTCATGACTGAATAATATTCCATTGTGTACATATACCACAACTTCCTTATCCATTCATTGATTGATGGTTATTTAAAACCATCTAAAACTATCTTTGTTAGTATGAATAATGTTGCAATAAACATGAGAGCATAGATATTTATGATAACTGATTTCCTTCAGGGAACTTGGGAAGATAAGGTTTATTAGTTCCTTGAGGGGCAGGTCTTGTATTTATCAGAGAATTATTATGGTCTGATGTCACATCACTGCTGTCGTCAAGGACATCTGGAAAGAATGGAAATCAATGCAGTAAGTAAACTCCAAGCATTACATGTGGTGTTCACTATTCAAAGGCAAGCAATTCAATGATAGAGACTACTGGCTTTGACAGATTATCAGGCTTTAGAAGAAACATAACTGATGGAATAGATGCAAGTTATTTTGGAAGAACTGACTGGAATTTTTAAAATAGGTCAAGATTGAAAATAATGGCTTTCCAGTATCAGGCTTTATTATCATGGCTTTCCAAGTGAATACTGACCTAAAATTCCTTACTGAGCCCAGAATGCTCAATAATGAAGATGATCCAACATGACTTCAGTAAGTCATTTTTCTTACCTCTTCCAGGGAAACTCACAAACAAGTGTCATGAATTTCAACCAACCAAGTCCCATATGGCTACTGGAATTGCAAGCATCCAGTTTGCTTAGGACAGTGACTTCTCTTGCATCCCTAAAATCGTGACATCCCTCAAGGGATCAGTCTAATAACTGGTGTCAAGTTGATTATACTGGACCGGCAGGACTAGACAGCTCCTCCCCACAGTGTTACAGCCTTGAGTATAAACTGTCCTCCTAGGCTGCTTGTGTGTTGAGGGTCACGGGTTACAACTCCTACACTCTCCTCTGTGGTCTGTTCAGAAGTGTATGGTCTATTTCAGGGGAGGGTTTTGGGGCTCCAGGAACAGGCCTGCAAGGGACTTTAGTCTTGTAAAAACTTTCTTGGCAACATGAAACCCGCCATTCGTTCTAAAATGAGATTCCTAGGTAGAGCCTGCAAAACGTTTATCGTTAGCATGGTCTTTGAATAGCTTCTGTAGAGGAGTTGTTTATTAAAGGCAAAGAACTGGGTTAGAAAAAAAAAAAGGAGTCCATCATCAATGAAATAAAAACAACAGAACACCAATTATACTGCCAGTTGCAATTTACAGAAATCTTGAGGACTTCACGATATGTAAATAGTGTATTAAGGACTTAACCATCTAGTGCCACTATTCTCACAATTCTCCTGTAGAGATGAGAGATCAAAGGTTCTCAGAGCTCAGGTTGCTCAAGGGACCAGTGCCAACAGGGAAGAAGGTAGGAGAAGAACCTGATATTTTGACTCTATAATTCCTGCTCATCAACTAATCCATTCATATAAAACAAGTAGATAGACATAGACATGGTAAAATGTGTGGAAAGTGACTATGAAGTGTGTAAGTGGATAAACATAAACACAGGCAGCTCCCCTATAGTCATTACGCACATGCAGATGGAGACTGCCTCCAACATCCCAGTCTCCTCATGCTCTTTCTGTCAAACCACATTTCTTCCACTACCACTAGAGGGCCCCACTGTTCTGTTTTTTACCAGCATGGATCTGATTTTCCTAGTTCATGTACTTCATCACAAGTGGCCACACACTATATACTTTTGTTGTCCTGCTTCTCTCCAGCAACATATTTTTGTGTGTCATCTACATCATTAGTGTGGCAGTGGTTTGTTTCTTTTTATTGCAGAATGATTCTTTTATACAAATAGAACACAATTTATTCATTTTTAAATTAAGCCTTTGTTCTGTTTTTATTTTGTTGTTGTTTTTTAAAGACTAATTTATTTGTGAAAGAGAGAGAGAGAGAGTGAGTGCCCATGCACATGCACGCGCAGGTGGCAGGTAGGGGAGAAGCAGAGGGAGAGAGAGAGACAGAGAAAACTTAGCAGACTCTGCCTGCGCCAGGAGTCCAAAATGGGGCTCAATCCCAGGACCCTGCAATCATGACCTGAGCCAAAACCAGGAGTCCAGCACCTAACCGACTGCCTCCCAGGTGCTCCATCAGTTTTTATTAATAAAGTTTTATTGGAACATTCGTGTATCTGTCAGTTGTGGATTTATGCACCTACCTCCCTTGGGTATATTCCTAGAAATGGAAGTCCTGAGTCACAGTGTTGGCATAGGCTTGGCTTTACTAAATACCACTTTACTGAAATGGTGAACATATTCACACTCAACCAGTCATGTAATAAAAGTTTCAGTAGCTATAAATCTTGTCCACTTATTGTCACTTAAAAAAAAAAACTGTATTGATAGACATTTCTCCAAAGAAGACATACAAATGACTAACAGACACATTAAAAAAATGTTCATCATCATCATTAGCCATCAGGGATATTCAAATCACAACCACATTGTGATACCATCTTACACCAGTTAGAATGGCAAAAGTGGACAAGACAAGAAACAACAAGGGTTGGAGAGGATGTGGAGAAAGGGGAACCCTCTTACATCGTTGGTGGGAATGCAAGTTGGTTCAGTCACTTGGGAAAACAGTGTGGAGATTCCTCAAGAAATTAAAAATAGAGCTTCCCTATGACCCTGCAATTGTACTACTGGGTACTTACCACAAAGATACAGACATAGTGAAGAGAAGGGGGACATGCACCCCAATGCTCATAGCAGCAATGTCCAAAATAGCCAAACTGTGGAAGGAGATGAGATGCCATTCCACAGACGAATGGTCCATATATATGATGGTATATATTTCTCAGTCATCAGAAAGGATGAATACTCACCATTTGCTTTGACATGGATGGAATGAACTGGAGGGGATTATGCTAAGTGCAATAAGTCAAGCAAAGAAAGACAATTATCATAGAGTTTCACTCATATGTGGAACATAAGGAATAGCATGGAGGACCAAAGAGGAAGGAAGGGAAAAATGAAGGGGAAGAGACAAGAGGGGGCGATGAACCATGAGAAATTATGGACTCTGGGAAACAAGCTGAGAGTTTTAGAGGAGAGGGGCATGGGAGGATGGGTGAGCCTAGTGATGGGTATTAAGGAGGACATGTAGCAATGAGTACTGGGTGTTACATGCAAACGATGAATCATGGAACCCTATGTCAAAAACTAATGAAGTACTGTATAGCGACTAACGTAACATATAAAAATAATAAATAAATAAATGAATAAAAGTTTATTTGTCATGTGAATTTCATCTCAATAATAAAAAAGGAAAGAAAAATTAAAAAATAAAACTATATTTTAGTGGTATCATCTTTCAAATTAGTATTTCCCTGTTGACCAATGCTATGGAGTAACCTTCCCTGTGTTTATATATACATGTCCACATACATACATATGATTTGGAATTCTTGATTATAGAGTAGATTGATTGAGTGTCATTTTCTATGTTTATGTGTGTCCCCTTCAATAAGTTTCTGCCTCTCTTTAGAGCCTAACAATATTCTTCTATAGTTTCATCAGGCATCATTATTTTATCTCTCACTCATAGACAGTGGTCTACCTATAATTCATAATTTTGCCTGGTAATAGATGGGTCAAAACTTTTTTTGATTTCTCAGTTTATTCTTATTTCAATATCCAATAGCACCTTACCATTCTTTGCAACAACAACAATAAACAAACAAAACACAAGAAGCAAATTATACCTCACTCGAATGCCTTTGTTAGAAATCAAGTCATTATGTATATGGAGTCTTTCTCTGGACTCTTTGTTCTCTTCCATATTTCTATTTGTCTATCTTTATAACTACAGTAACTGTCTTAATCACTGTAGCTTTATAAGAAGTCTGGAAATCTGGGTACTGTAAGTCTTCGGACTTTATTTTTCTCCTTTAAGATCTTCTTGACTATTCTAGGTCTTTTGAATTTCCATGTAAATTCTGGAATTGCCTTTTTCACTTTCTAGGAGATTTTAACTGGATTACATTGAGTCTATATGTCATATTGGGGAAAACTGAAATCTTAAAAATATCAAGTTTTCCATTCTTTGAGCATGGAAAAACTCTATTTAATTATATCTCCCTTAATCCATAATAGATATTTATGTATTGACATTGTATGTGAACACCTTGTTAAATTATTTCTAGTGGTTTATTTGAAGACTCTCTAAGAATTTATGTATGCATTTTGTTATCAACAAATAAAGATATTTTGCTTCTTCCTTTCTGTATTTTGTAACTTTGCCTTTCTTCTTCCTGTTTTATTTTTCCTTATTGCACTGTCTAGGACCTGTAGCATAATTTTGAATAGACATGATGAAAGCGGGCATTTCAGTCTTTTTCACAATACAAGAAGTAAAATGTTCAATAATTTTACCACCGAGTATGATGTTTGTGTAGGATATTGAATAGACAGTTTATGAGAATGAGGCGTTTTTCCATTATTTGTGACTTGCTGAGAATATTGTTCAAAAACAGCTGTTGACTTGTTTTCAAAGGAATTTTCACTACTATTGAGATCACTTAGGAACAAAGAAAAGGCCCCTTTGCAAGATAAATATCTTTTTTTTTAAAGATTTTATTTATTTGTTTGAGAGAGAGAGAGCAAGCACAGCCTATGTAAGTCTCCATCCCAGAACCCTGGGATCATGACCTGAGCCAAAGGCAGACGCTTAACCAATTGAGTCACCCAGGCATTCCTGGAAGATAAATTTCTGATCAACCCCTCAATCCAATCCAATCTAGTGATGCACTGAGATGTCCATGCACACTGAGAATGGAAAGAACATAATAAGACCACCAGCCTCTCTTGCGCTTCCGACATTCTTGCACCAAACACCATCTCACTGAATCTAGGTGAATAATGGGGTGGGAGGACATAGGAATCAATGTTGTGAGCACAGGTCAGAAATTCTCCACTTGGGCTGAGTTCCAGTCATCTTCTGCCATTGCCACCTGGGTTATTCAACTGCAAAGAAGAGGAAGTGAATGCTCTCTACAGCTGGAAGCCCAGATGCCCCTCCCCACCTGTTTTGCATGTTGCTCCCAGCCCACTCTGCTGTCCAGAGCCCATATCAATAACTGGATCAGTGCCCTGAGGGAGATCTGCCTCAGTTAGGGCACCCAGTGAACCATGATATCCCCAACTCAGCTCCTCTGCCTCCTGTCCCTCTGGCTCCCAGGTGAGAGGAAAATGAGATGATTCTGCATATCAATGAAAATTGTGTTGTTTGGTCTTATCACTTGGCACCTTGACTCAGAAAGCACAATAATTAAAGCTCAATATAGAGGAACAAACCTGAAGACAGTGGTTAAGATGTTGATTACGTGGCTGACTTTTCTGTTTTATTTCCAATCTCAGGTGCCACTGGAGAAATCGTGTTGACGCAGTCTCCAGCCTTGCTGTCTTTGTCTCCAGGAGAAAAAGCCACTCTCAACTGCAGAGCCAGTCAGAGTGTTAGCAGCTATGTAGCTTGGTACCAGCAAAAACCTGGACAGGCTCCCAGGCTCCTCATTTATGGTGCATCCAACAGGGCCACAGGCATCCCAGCCCGGTTCAGTGGCAGTGGGTCTGGGACAGACTTCACCCTCACCATCAGCAACCTGGAACATGAAGATGTTGCAATTTATTACTGTTATCAGTATAATAGCGGGTACCCACAGTGTTTCAGCATAAGACAAAAACCTCTGTTAAGACCTCAGTGATTCATTTTACCAGGTGCTTCCTTTATAAGCAGCTGCTGTAGTGCTTCCTCAGTCTCAGCATCTCTGTTCTGTTGGGAAATCTTGAGGTTTAGAAAACTAAGTCCACCACAAGCCTTGGGCTCTGATTACTGGATTCTTCCTTGGACTTAGCTGTACCCCCAGTTAAGGAACAATTTCACCACCAATGGCATCAGATCAGATTCATAGGAATGGACATCTCTAAAGGTCCCGGCCAGTGTAATAAGCCAACAATATGGACAACAAAGAAGGATTGGAAGGGAAGAATGAAAGCTATCATAATTCGAAGATGAAAAGATTGTAACTACTAGAAACAACAGGAGAAATAAGTCAACGCTGAATTCAAAGACAACATGCAAAGGACCATGTGATTTCTGTATAAAGGAAATAAACACTTAAAAATAAAATTAGAAAACCCATCATTTAGAAGTGCCTCAAAAACATCTAATATATTTAGGAAAAACAACAAAATAATTAGTAATAATTATTAACAGAATATTATTCAAAGAAAACAAAACCTGGGTAAATGGAAAACTGTATTATGTCCAAGGATTAAAAGTCTCAGTATTGAGATCATGTCAATTTTATCTTCCCTTCAGCCCAAATCCGTGTATTTGCTGGAAAATTTCATGCCCCAGCAAGAAAGCTTTCCCCCATCCCAGTCCCTAGTGATGATAAACACTAAACATTCTGTCTCGTGGAAGGTAACCTGCATAGCCTGCTCTCCCCAAGAGCCCTTTGTATGAGTAAAAATACCCTCTCGATTCTCTTGGTACGTGGAGTCCGTCAGCCTCAAATTAATGCTTCTTAACTGGAAAAGGGGTCCATCTCATCTTCATGGAAAAACCATAAAACATAATACTGAAGAAAACAAGAAAAGAAGGAAAGCCCATAGAGTTGAGCCCCACTTTTTTTTCTTTGCTCTCCCTTGACTCATGAGCAGAGTTGGGATTAGGAACAGGTCATTAGAAGCAGAGTCTGGGATAAAGGAAAGGCTGAGAGGTCTCAGTGCTGAACAAAGTTTCCAACAATATCATAGAGTCAGAGATGAAAATTAATCCTCAAGGACAAAAGAGAAGGAAAGATTCTGGCAAACTCTGAAGACTTCAGTTGCAATTGCAGAAGGGCTACACCCTGGGAGGCTGGAAGAACTGGGAAGAGCCAACAGGGCATCACCCATGCTAACCCCAGAATCAGGGACACTGCAGTCCTTGATTGGATTGAGAACACACAGCATCCAATAGCACTTCAGGCTGCCAGAATCAGATGTCATTTCTTTCTGCATGATAAAAATCATTCTTTCTTTTTTATTTTTTAAATTTATTTATTTGACACAGAGAGTGAGAGAGAGAGCGCACACAAGCAGGGAGAGTGGCAGGCATAGGGAGAGGGAGAAGTAGGCTCCCTGCTGAGCAGGGAGCCTGATGCGAGACTCGATCCCAGGACCCTGGGATCATGACTTGAACTGAAGGCAGATGCTTAACCAACTGAGCCACCCAAATGTCCTGATAAAAATCATTCTAGAGCCTAAAATCACCATTAAAATGTCTCCCAGCAAATATGTGTATAAATCTACAGAAGTAGTGAGTATACAGAACACCGTCTGGTTTTCCATCAATAAGTCCAGGAGGAAAATAAACAGGCAAGAGAAATAGACCTCCCCCCACAAAGTTGCAACTATGGGTAAGGATGTTAGAGGCTTAATGCGTTTCCTGAAAGATTGAGAATTCTAACAGACAGCCTGAAATGATTAAAAGTAACCAAACAGAAATTCAAAAATAGTAATCCAAATCGAGAATTCAACAGATGAATTTAACAGTAGATTTATCAGAGAAATGGTAAACAGGAAGATATATTGTAAGGTTGAAATATCAAATCAATGGAAAACATATAAAAGGTCATAAAAGGCAAAAGGGATACACCAGGGGGGGAAAAGCCCAATGTATTTATAACTGAAGTTATAGGCAGAGACAAGATTCGAAGAAGTAGCAACTGAAGAACTTCCAAAATTGATCATAGATTAAAGGAATTCTATGAACTCTTAATAAGATAAATGTCCCTCCAAAATGATACCGAGGCCCATCTTACTACCAGTGCTGAGAAAACACAAAAACATAAAATGGGGAAGAGAAGAAAAACAGAGAGTATAAACGTAATTTTTAGAAAATAAGGTAAATTATCTTTAAAAGAGCAGCAGTGAGAAAATCATATAGCTCTTAACATTAGATGGCAGGAGACAAAATAAAATAAAATTAATTAATTGAAATAAATTTTGAAGGTGTGGAAAGAAAGTATCTGCCAATTTAGGATTCTATACAGGAATACACTTCACAACGGAAGACAAAATAAATGCATTTTACAAGAACAAACACGTAGAAATTGAATTATCAGAAGACCAACATGAATAGAAATCTTACAAGGACCTTTTCAGGGAGAAGAAAATGAAATCCAGACATAAGTTCAGAGATTTAAAAAGGAGTGAAGAACAGTACAAGGCATAAATATGTGGGAAAGTCTACAGTAATTTTGACTATCTACAATAATAATAATATCTTGTGGTATTTACAATGATGTAGAATTAAATTATACATCCAAATGAAACATGGACACAAATGCTCAGAAGGCACAAGGTTATGATTTAGGTTAGAGTTTTTAAGATGCATGCATTCTCTGGAATGTGGTCAGGTACTAAGTCATATAAAGAAGGACAAGCCAAAAGCACATGTCATTACTCTCTCAAATACTCACAGTGTATGAAAATAATACAAAATTTAAAAATGTACTTAGGTTAAAAAAATGAACCAGTTCTGCAACCACACACCAAATCAATACTACATGAATTGGTATGAAAAGATTATATAAAGATACTCAAAATTGCATGACAAAATATTACAAATCAAAAGACAACTGAAGACTACAGTAAACTACTTTTAATGTATTATAATGTACTTTTAATGTATTAATGTATTATTAATATATTATTAATGATTAATACTTAATGAGAAGAAATGATTAATACTTAATGTATTAATGTATTTAATGTACTTTTAATTATTAATGTACTTTTAATGTATTATATATAAATAAACATCAATATTCTCAACTATAAGAACTTTTAAAAATAATTATGGCAAAGAATCAAAATCTACATAGAAATATGAAAAAAAGAACAGAGAATTCCAAAAAAAGACATAAAAATAACCTTTAAGTATACATGGTATGTTCTCATGTATCTCACTGATTATTAGAAAATGCAAATCATAACTACTCTGAGATGGTATTTCCCATCTATCAGATCTGAGAAAATTAAGAACACACAAAGTACATATTTAGACAAAGCTGTGGGGAAACACACACCTCATTTATAGCTCCTGGGGATGGAAGCGAATACATCTTCAGTGAAGAATATGACAATATTAACAAAATTACCTGTGTGTTAACCATTTGACCTATAATTCCATTTCTAGGAATTCCTGGAGATACTATTACAAATAGGATGTTCAAGGTTATTCCCTGCAGCACTGCTTGTAATTGTGTGCAAAAATACTGTCAAGAAACTAAACCCCCCTCATATAAAAGCTTGGCTGAAAAAACTATGACCCATCCACACAATGGGGTACGTTTTATCTGTGAAAAAGAGGATTTCTATGAACTGATATGGAGTGACTCCCAGGATTTATTTTTAAATGAAAAAGCAAAGTGCAAACAATTCTCTGTACTATCTTACGTTCCATGTAAAGTGCAAGAAAAGAAAAACAGAACAAAACAAACAAACCAAAAATCTGTGAGGATAAACCAGAGTGAATTTGTTGCCTACAGGGGTGGTATGGCAATGAAATAGAAGGGACAGGGATGTGACCTATCTTGGAACATAACCTTTCCTTTTGTGTATCTCTGACTTTGGGAATCACATTAACTGCACACACATTCAAAAACATAAATTAACGTTATCAACCAGGATGAGGAAAGCAGAGTTGTTTTCCTTGTTTTAGAGAGAAATGTGGAGATCAGAGAGAATGTGTGTGAACATTGAGCTGCTCTAGCAAGTGATCTGGTGGAAGTTTTGACAAGCCCTGTGGAAATCTGTTATAAACAAGGAAAGAAAATCTTTCTAAGAAAAGAGTTGGATGTGCACTGATTTAAAATACCGGATTTTTACTTCACAAATTGCAGGAACATGATCATCAGATGGAAAGGAAGGGCACCCATTCATTTTCAGGCCACACATTGTGAGAAATTGGGGCCAGATAAAGGATTGAGAGAACATTGGGGAGGAAGTAAAATAGCCCAGTGATAAAGGGACATAAGCAAAGGACACTTGCAAAGCCCTGAATAACACAGACTTCTTGCCTTTTGTGGAACCAGGGAGCAAAGGAAGGCACAAAGGTGCAGCTCCCAGGCTTCCAAATGTATTACATTCAATACAGTTTGAAGAAATCATTTGACTCTTCCCATACTTTTTGACTTAATCCTCTACCAAAACCAGGATGTACTCAGTTTAGAGAAGATAGATGAAGTTGTCCCCCACTCCATGATATTCCCTGGGCACCATCTCCCGTGAGATGACTAAACAGAGCAAAGCTAAGATCTAATCCAAACCGAGAACTTGAAGATGGGTTTTTGTGGGCAGCCATCATTCTGTTCTCCCAGTATATCCCAGGTGTGTGAGGGAGGGGAGGCCAGTGGGACAGACAAGAAGGAAACCACACCACAGATCACAACCAGAGAATATAACATAAGCTCAGAATATAACATAAGAATATAATATAAGCTCAGACTGGCTGAGTCGCTGGGAACCCCAAACCTGATCACACCATAGTGACTCCATTGCTGATTAGAGAGTCTTGAGCACCAAAATATTGAATGGCCTCCACAGGGCTTGAGTCCCAGACGTGGTGAGGAAAGAAGAGTTCATAGAGCATTGACATCTAACTGAAAACTACATCTCACTATGTAATGTGCCCACTCTCTGGCATGGTACCTAGAAACTAATTATGATTTGTCACAGGCATTGTATAAGAAAAAGTACACTGTACCCTGGAAATGACACTCAATTAAACAGGAAAAACCCCAGGGTGTCTCTCCACACACGGCTACAAGAGGGGACTGTTGCACAACAGTGATCCCAGAGAGGAATCTGGCTTTATCTGGTAGTAATGGCGGAGAGTCCAGGCTAATTTCAATCACCATCATCATCATCATCATCACCATTTTTTCATTCCATTTTAGAGTTTACCCTTTTAATGAAGCAATAGTTTGTAGTTCCTCCTACTGCCCATTATCCAGCTGACTCTATCTATGGTCCTATGGCATTTCATATTTAGAAAGACTCAGAATGATCTAATCAAAGGGTAATTGGCACTAAAACCAGTTCCTTTTATGACAAAGTGTTTCAAGCACAATGAGAGTCTGGAGAATTGACTCACACAGAAAATACACATGAGGGGGAATAGTGAGTGGGAAGGTTTGTCCAATAAAGGAAAGGAAAACTAGATCCCTGGAGTGTGGTCCAGTCAGTGATGAGCTTCAGGAGGAAGATCAAGGCACCCCATTCAAGCAAGCATGACAAAGTGCAAACCTGCAGCTGCTGCCCAGGCTGGTGGTCATGGCTTTGGAGACCAGTAGATCACACTCACATTTGTTCATATCAGCAGTCACCTTCCGAATGCAGACACAGAACTGGCGTGGTGTGGCATCTCAGCTTCCCAGGAAGTGCGGACCCAGACTGCCAATGACTAAAACAATGAGGAAGAATATTTTTGGTTAGATGTATAATGATAACTACACTCAGGAAAGAAAAACGGGCAGAAGAAATATCTCTCCATACCCAATTAAAAAATCACAATATTGTGACTCTTTTCTCATACTAATCCTTAAGACTATATTTGAAACTTCACGAAGTGAGCTTAGTCTCATGTATTTATCCCCAGTCCTTGGCTTTGCCCCACTTGAGCCCATGGTTGGACCATCTCCAGGCTTCCAGGAACAACCTGCCCTGAGCCACAAGTTTTCTTTCGCAGGAGCCTTCAGCTGAAATTTAGACTGCTGCCTGCACCACGGAGTGCTTTGTGGAGAGACACATGTGATCCTTACAGCCTCTAAGATATAGACATGAACCTTGTTCTGCTCCTGCTCATCCAGGCTGAAGATGTGCTTTCATGTGGTTCTTCGATCTAGGTATTTCTGGGACAGACCTTCTGGACCCTGGTGCTCTGCATTCACAGTAGGGGATACTTTTTACAATAAGTGATATTCAGGAAGAAACAGTGATGGCTATTCTTATCCAGTGCAGGAGACAATAACAAAGACTAACTATGATATTTCAGTCATTGATTCTGGGGAGATGGTCAAAATTTTGACTAAAGTCTATAAAATATCTAACATTTGTGAGAAAATACGATTTTGGTACATCATTCTTTACTTCAAAATTATTACCTCATATTTGCATTTCCATGACAAGTTTCTTTCTTTTTCCAGTTTCCCATGGACAGCTGTGCTACTCAGGCTCCATCCATCTTGTCTGTGGCAATGGAAGGGGTGTCTGCGTCGCCTGCAAAGCGAGTCTCAGTCCCATCCCTGCATTGGACACAACCATCTGCACTGGTTCCTCAACTTGCACCAATCTCCTCAACCTGCAGGGTGTCCCACAGGGCTCCTAGGGACCCAGACCGTTCAGTGGCGGTGGGTCAGGGACAGAGTCCACACTTACAATCACGAGCATGGAGACTGGAGGCACCGCTCACACCTGGCTGAACAGCACACTCACTGGGACCCTGTGCAGTGTAACAGCCCTAAACACAGCCCTCCCATGTGGGGTCAGCCCTTCTGCTCAGCTGAGCAGCTGCTTCCTCTGGGGAATCAGTCAGAGCAGCAGTTTCTCTCAGAGAACCAAGCTGAGGTGCGGTCAAAAGGGTGGGGAGCCCTTGAAGGAGGTCAGGAAGATCCTCAGGGTCTAGTCGATGGTTCCACAGTGACTCTCCCCATCAGCTCTCAGCCTGGATGATCCCTAAGGAATGACCAGCGGCCTCTTCCCCATGACACCAGGAACAGACCTCCCCTGGATTAGTATAAAAATCAGAAATATCCAAAAATAACTTTAGATTTGTTAATATCATAGTATTATCATTCATTTTGGGTTTGGAAAATTATGCCATAGTTATGTGCAGTGATACCGTTAGGGAAAGCTATGGCAAGAGTGCAAACTATCTGTTATAGTTGAGATTTTAGGTAAGTCTAAAATTATTAAAATAAATTATGGAATAGAAATAAAAATAAAAATAAGAAAAGAGCATAAGTGCTTACTGAAGGCTTCCACAAGTTTCACTCTATTTTTGCTTCATTCTCTGGGTGTAATTCCAGTGTCTCGTGGCGTCAACCTCGTGGCTCTGATTGTCTACAGTGTGTTGACTTATTTGTTCATCCTGGAATACACATAAGCTGTTCAAAAATGGCTAGTGCCTACTTCTGAGCTTAAGAACTCCATGTGCCTACTTCTTTTTTAAAAAAATATTTTATTTATTTATTTAACAGAGAGAGAGAGAGAGAGAGAGAGAGAGATCACAAGTAGGCAGAGAGAAAGAGAAGCAGACTCCCCGCTGAGCAGAGAGCCCAGATGCAGGGCTCCATCCCAGGACCCTGAGACCATGACCTGAGCCAAAGGCAGAGGCTTAACCCACTGAGCCACCCGGCACCCCCCATGTGCCTACTTCTGAGCATAAGAATTCCAAGTATTAGAATTCCATTTCTCTTAATTTCAGAGTTTGGGGCCCAAGTTCTCTATTTAAAAATTACTTCATTAGTTATAGTTAACCCTTGAATAGCATGGGTTTGCCCACTCAAGTCCACATACACATGGATGTTTTGGGGTATTTTTTTTTTATAAACACAGTCCAGTACTATAGTGTATTTCCTCTTCCTTATAGTATTCTTCATAACATGTTCTCTTCTCTAGCTTTCTTTCTTGTTTTAATCTTGTATATAATACATGTAACATACAAAGTAATTGTTAATCTACTGTCCATGTTATTGGTAAGGCTCCTGCTCAACACTAGGCTATCAGCAGTTACGTTTGCGGGGAGTCAAAAGTTAGACATGCATTTTCAATTGTATGGGACAGAGGGTCAGCACCATTAACCCCTGCGTTGTTCAGGGGGCAAGTAGTTAGTCCACACCTTCATTCCCTCTTTCAGGGTGGCTGTGATAACTCTTTAAATCCAGTTCGGAAGTCACTCCCAATTACACAATAATAAATAGTTTAGTGAGTCATTTCTGCAAAAACAAACAAGAAACAAGCACTGTACACAGCTGGAAAAATCATCAAAAACTATTTCAGTTCTTTATTTTAGGAAATTGCCAAAGGAACAAAATAAATGGAGAAGTGCTCATTCTTGAAAAAAAACTAGAGCTTCAAGTAAGGACAGGAGAGTTTGTGTCTTTTTACCCGCGAATGCGCACTTCTGTCCCCAGTTCAGTTGATCTGTCATTTAATAACATAAAGATGGTGACAAAAACAAACAGGTTACTGCCAGGAAAAACTGGACTTCAGTTAGGGTGTGGATTAGAGCAAGATCCTTCAACAAATCCAGTTATTTAAACTTAGAATATTAAAATACTGGCAGAATAGGAATGCCTGGTTGACTCAGTCAGTTAAGCAGCTGCCTTTAGCTCAGACCCTGAGGTTCTGGGATCCAGCCCCTCATCCACACCCAGCAACCTCCTTATTAGGGAGTCTGCTTCTCCCTCCCCTTCTGCACCTCCCCCCTGCTTGTGCTCTCTCTCTTTCTCTCTCTCTCTCAAATAAATAAATAAAACATTTTTAAAAAGATTGGCAGAATAATGGGGAAAACTTCACACATAATGGAACATATTAATCTATAGATCAAAGAAACTCAAGGAAATCTGTTCAAGAGAAACACAATGAGATTCACATTACACACAGTCGAGTAAAAATTATCAAAGACAAAGAGAAAATCTTGAAAGCGACAAGAAAAAAAAACAACTCATTTTTTAAGGGAAACAATAATACATTGGCTATCTTTTCATTGGGACTGGTAGGGACTACAAACAGGGACAGATTTAAAGTGCTGCAAGAGAAAAGAAAAGTCCACAAAGAGTTTTATAACCACAAAACTATCCTTCAGAAATAAAGGAAAAGTAAAAATATCCCCTGAGAAGCAAAAATGAAGAGAAGTCATTACTGGCAGGTATGCAAACAAGAACCATAAAAGGAAATCCTTCAGACTCAATGAAGTGACAGAGGGAGCTAACTCAAATCCACAAGAGGGAAGGAAGTACTCAAAAATAATAAGGAAACTAGAAAGAGGATGGAAACAAAAGGATGTTATATCTAACTATTGAACCACTGAACACTACATCAAAAACTAATGATATACTATACAGTGACTAACTGAACATAATACATACATACATACAATAAAAATAAACTGAAAAAAGAATAAAAAAGAAACAAAAGGATGCTTGCTGCAACTTATATGAAGCTGAAGTCCAAGAAAGTCCAAAGTATTGTGAAACATGTCAAAATAATAGTTACCTCGGTTGGGTTAGGGTAGAGTTGATATGGACTCGGAGGAGAGAGGCATCTGGAGAATTTGAAATATTCTATACTTCGATATGGACAGTGAATTTATGTAAAACTTACTCAGATGCACAATTAAGATTTCTGCCCTTTCCTCAACACTTGTTTTACCACAAATTTAAGATAAAAAGGCAAACCTAGATTCTTTTAAATAAATGTGAGAAAGATTAAGAGTCACCAAATATTTATGGAACTCAACCTTATTAAGAAGTATAAATGTGACTGGGAATGTTCTAGAGACCTAGAACACTGGTTGAGGAAAAGAAGGAAACACTGAACTGTGTGCCTTTACTCTTCAGGTAGCATAGATCTTAGCTCTCTGGGTTTTCCTTTGAACACAGACATTTTGTATTACTCTGCTCCCCTGGGGACCCCCACCCTCCCATTGGCTCTTCCCCAGTGGCTGTAGCCACCAGGAGATTTGCATATTGTTCCCTAAGTGAGGACTAAGATACAAAGGCTCAGATAAAACCTTTGCAATGAGATAAAAGACCAGCTGTCATCTTGGTCAGGACTCATCAGATAAACTTCCCAAAATGAGGTTCTCTTGTCAGCTTCTGGCTGCTGATGCTCTGGGTCCCAGGTAAGGACAGAGGGGAGATGAGAAAGCAGAGTGGGTTAGGGAGGGTCACACTGCAGACACCCCTGCTCTCCATGTCTATTATGGCCAAGAGCTAGAAACCTACCTCTTACCCTCTGGGGAAGGGGCATGTGATGTTTAGATCCCGGAGAGCAAGAAACATTTCAGAAAGAATAAAGATCCATGTTGTGATAAGACTATGACATAGAGAAAAGGGGGTGAGGCAGGCAACTTTTAGACACGGCTTTGTATGCTGCAAATCTTATGTTTTTTTTTTGAAATTGGATATTTGGGGTGTTTAATAAATATCACAAAGTGTGGTGTACCTGCATGGTGCAGTCTGTTAAGCATCTGCCTTTGGCTCAGGTCATGATCTCAAGGTCCTGGGATGGAGCCCCAAATCAGGCTCTCTCAGGGTCATGACCTCAGGGGTCACCTCAGAGCCACACATAGGGGCTCTCTGCCCCTCCTACCCCACTCTCTCTGTCTCTCCCTCTCATAAACTCTGATTCCAGGAGAATAGATCAAATAGTTTTACCAAGACTATCTGGATCTCAGACAAATTGCACACTAGCCTTCCATTTTATTGAACACAAACTAACATCTTCTGACAACTGAGGCAAATCTACAGTAAAACCAACCTGCATAAGTCCTTCCTCATTCACTGATGATGGTCAAGTATAGAGACTCACAGAAACTGTTCTGTTCCCCCATGTGATCGCCTTGTACCTTTTTACCAAATCTTATTACTTATGTCAACTCCTGGTCAGTTTCACCGTCCAGCCCACAGCATAGTTCCTTATCATGCAGGAGACAGAGATTCTTTTTTTAGAATTGGGAATATTATAATATGTATATATATATATATATATATACACATATATATATACACATATATATATATAAGTAGAAAGGAAAACTTCAAAGCCTTTTTGTAATGAAGAAAGAATTTTTATAAGATTTACTATTTTTAAGAATACTAATTTAGGGAGTGCCTGGGTGGCTCAGTGGGTTAAATCCTCTGCCTTCGGCTCAGGTCATGGTCCCAGGGTCCTGGGATCAAGCCCCACATCCAGCACTCTGCTCCGCAGGGAGCCTGCTTCCCCCTCTCTCTGCTTGCCTCTCTGCCAACTTATGATCTCTGTCAAATAAATAAATAAAACCTTAAAAATAAAGAATACTAATTTAGGGGCACCTGGGTGGCTCAGTGGGTTAAAGCCTCTGCCTTCGGCTCAGGTCATGATCCCAGGGTCCTGGGATTGAGCCCTGCATTGTGCTCTCTGCTTGGCAGGGAACCTGCTTCCCCCTCTCTCTCTGCCTGACTCTCTGCCTACTTGTGATCTCTGTCTGTCAAATAAATAAATAAAAACTTTAAAAAAATACTAACTTAAAAAGATATTATGCACCCCTATGTTTATTGCAGTATGATTTATAATTACAAAGATATAGAAGCAACTGAAGTGCCTATCAATAGATGAATGGGTAAGGAAAATGTGGTGTATATACAACGGAATGTTACTCAGCCATAAAAAAGAATCAGCTTTTACCATTTGCGACAACGTGGATGGACTTAAAGGGTATTGTGCTAAGTGAAACAAGTCAGACAAAGAGAAATACCATATGCTTTTACTTGTACATGGAATCTAAAAAACAAGATACATGAACAAACTGAAAAAATTTGTATAGAACTTAGAGTCACATTAATAAAGCTGATTCTTTGAAAGGAAGTGAAAAGCTGAGAAAACAAGGAGTATAACTGCTTTAAGAAAACCCCCAGACTTATAGGAAATGAGAATCAGAGGCAGACGATGTAACCCAAGTGTTGAACGGCACCACCTCGGTCTTCAGGGAAATGATGTCTGTGCTCTGAGAGTCAGAACTGGCGTCCTGCTCACCTGTGCATTTGTGGTTGTCTCTCCACTCACATAGTTGGGCCCAGTTCAGTGTGGTTCTTTACTAATCCTTACAAAGAATGAAGCAACTTCAGGGTCTTCAAGAAAAATGTCTAACAAGTAAAGGAAAGTTGTGTCTGGAGGTAGATTTCTTTTCATTGGAATTCTTCATCCAACCTGACCTAATCATGCAACAGGGGAGTTGTGTAGGCATTTTACCAGTAGATAGGGGGAAACATAAGCACAGGATTCTATTTTCTTTTCGATAGACTAGCACCAAATGCCATCTCACCAAGTCTAGGTGATAGGTGAGGCAGGATACAAGGGATTCGATTCTGTGAACACAGGAGAAAAATTTCTTCCTAGGCTGAGCCCATGACATCTGATATGACCACCTGGGGATGCGTTGCTCAAGAGTAAAGAAGAAAAGGTGAATGGTCTTTGCACCTGGAAGCCTAGATGTCCCTCCACAGCTGCTGCTCATGTTGCTCCCAGCCCACTCTGCTGTCCAGAGCCCATATCAATGCCTGGGTTGGTGCTTTCAGGGAGACCAGGCTTACTTAGGACACAGAGTGAACCCTGGAAGTCCAAGCTCAGTTTATCTATCTGCCTCCTGTTACTCTGGCTCCAAGATGAGAGGAACATGGGATGATTTTGCATGTAGTGAAAACTTTATCTGCATTGTTGGGTCCTGTGACTTTTGCTCAGTCAGCACAATCATAAAAGCTCATTCTAGGGGCATCTGGGTGGTTTAGTCAGTTAAGCATCTTTCGTATCAGGTCGTAATCCCTGGACCCTGGGAGAGAGACCCAGTTTAGGTTCCCTACTCAATGGGGAGCCAACTTGTTCCTCTCCCTCTCTCTCAGCCTTTCCCATCCACTCATGCTCTCTCTCTCAAATACATAAATAAAATCTTAAAAAAAACTCAATATAGAACAATCATCCTAGCACTGTCAGGAAGATAATAGTTAAGATCTGGATTATACTCTTCAATAAATTGTGCTGGGAAAATTGGACAGCTATATGTAGAAGAATGAAACTCGACCATTCTCTTACACCTTACACAAAGATAAACTCGAAATGGATAAAAGACCTCAACGTGAGACAGGAATCCATCAGAATCCTAGAGGAGAACATAGGCAGTAACTTCTTCGATATCAGCCACAGCAACTTCTTTCAAGATATGTCTCCAAAGGCAAAGGAAACAAAAGTGAAAATGAAATTTTGGGACTTCATCAAGATCAAAAGCTTCTGTACAGCAAAGGAAATAGTAAACAAAACAAAGAGGCTACCTATGGAATGGGAGAAGATATTTGCAAATGACAGTACAGACAAAAGGCTGATATCCAGAATCTATAAAGAACTTCTCAAACTCAACACACACAAAACAGATAATTATGTCAAAAAATGGGCAGAAGACATGAACAGACACTTCTCCAATGAAGACATACAAATGGCTATCAGACACATGAAAAAATGTTCATCATCACTGGCCATCAGGGAGATTCAAATCAAAACCACATTGAGATACGACCTTACACCAGTTAGAATGGCAAAAATTAGCAAGACAGGAAACAACGTGTGTTGGAGAGGATGTGGAGAAAGGGGAACCCTCTTACACTGTTGGTGGGAATGCAAGTTGGGGCAACCACTTTGGAAAACAGTGTGGAGATTCCTTAAGAAATTAAAAATAGAACTTCCCTATGACCCTGCAATAGCACTATTGGGTATTTACCCCAAAGATACAGATGTAGTGAAAAGAAGGGCCATCTGTACCCCAATGTTCATAGCAGCAATGGCCATGATCGCCAAACTGTGGAAAGAACCAAGATGCCCTTCAACGGATGAATGGATAAGGAAGATGTGGTCCATATACACTATGGAGTGTTATGCCTCCATCAGAAAGGATGAATACCCAACTTTTGTATCAACATGGATGGGACTGGAAGAGATTATGCTGAGTGAAATAAGTCAGGCAGAGAGAGTCAATTATCATATGGTTTCACTTATTTGTGGAGCATAACAAATAACACAGAGGACATGGGGAGATGGAAAGGAGAAGGGAGTTGAGGGAAATTGGAAGGGGAGTTGAACCATGAGAGACTATGGACTCTGAAAAATATTATGAGGGTTTTGAAGGGGTGGGGGGTGGGAGGGTGGGGGAGCCAGGTGGTGGGTTTTATGGAGGGCACGTATTGCATGGAGCACTGGGTGTGGTGCATAATCAATGAGTTCTGTTATACTGAAAAGAAATTAAATAAATAAAAAAAATTTTAAAAAAAGATCCGGATTATAGGCATACCCTTCATGTTTCATTTCCAATCTCAGATACCACCAAAGAAATCATGAGGATGTAGTCTCCAGCCTCCCTTTCATTGTCTGCAGGTGAGAGGACAGCCCTTACATGCAGAGCGAGTCAATGTTGGTAACTAACTAGCCTGGTACCAATAGAAACCTGGGCAGACTTCCAGGGTCCTCATCCTTGGTGCAACCACCAAGGCAATTGACATCCCAGCCCAATTCAGTGCCAGTGGATCTAAATAGACTTTACTCTTCCCATTGGCAGCCTGGAATTGAGGATGCTCCAGTTTGCTCTGGTCAGCAAGGCTCCAGTGAAAGCCACAGTGATCTAGTTTCCACCACAGACCTTAACAGCTTCATCTGCCTTCACCCAGAGAACAGCTGCTTCCTCCAGAAGCATGGAGACACATCTTTGGCAGCTTTCTCTGTTCCATTTGCCACCTGAAAAAGGAGCTTGTGAGGATTAGCACCTTACTTCATTCAGGTCCTAGAGAACTGAGTGGACTCTCAGACTGTCCTTTGCCTCCCCTCATGAAATGTCAGATATTAAAGAGAAGTGGAAGACACCATGATCACTTGCACACAATTTACCAGGACAAAGCTGAGACTCAGGAAGGGTTGTAAATATCCCAAGTTCATGCAGAGAGTTAGTGGTGACTATATTGAGAGGAACCTCCTCTCCCAGATTCCCCAGGTACTTCCCATTTGACCTGAACAAATGATGGCCTCATCTGTGAAGGCCCAGTCCCTGACAAGAAAGTTCCCCAAATTTTCGCCAGGTCCCCTCAGAAGATATTTTCTCTCAATCACAGGAACAAGGTCTGGAGCCTGAAAATCTATGGTTGGCTGAGTTCTTTCATAGGATAAACACACATTTCTCCTGAGAACACTTCTTAAAAGCAATTCTGAGAATTTTGTGGTTTCAGAGCAAAAAGAGATGCAAATCATCTGAGTGTAGGTGAGGAGGTCCTATCTTGTAAGTCCACATATGCCATCAACTTCTTTGTATAAGTCAAGTGGGCACAGGAAAGAGAAGGTTCTCTGAGCTTTTACAAAGTGTGCATACACCTGGCTCAGCTGTGTCCCTTGTCCAGACAGGCTTACTTTGAACTTGTTAGCAAGGAAAGCTCCACGGACCCATTATGTGTAGTGAATTTCCTTAGCAATAAGAATCTGTTAAGGAACAAGTCACCTAATTTCTATCCTAAAATCCCAAACCCACAGATCTGCCTCCTCTTTCCTTGGCAGTTGCTCAACTGAGACCTTGCTCATCCACTGAGTTCTCTTCAAATACCTCTGAACCCTCAAGGCACTGGGAAAACTAGCTTCCCAGTGGGTGACCTGGATCCAGATATCCTCAGTGTGGCTTTCCACATAAGACAGGCACTGGTTCCATCCAGAGAAGAGAACCCACTGGGAAGATTCGACAAAATAGACCTTTCTCTCTGGTACTGAAGAACGCTTAGCTATCAGGTCATTAGCATAGCTAGTTATCCAGCCCTTGAACTCATTCTCCTTTTTTAAAAGGATCCTGGTGCTGAGAAGCAAGAATGGGGGCTCATTAAATAACTATAGATTAAATAATGGTCTTTTTAGTCACAAGATGAACAATATTCTATTCCTGGGCTATTTAGCTAGAAGTCACATTTTTATCTGTGACTGTTAGAGAATAGTTTTCAAAATTATGAAATAATGAAAATATTTTCATCAATTATGAAAGAGTAAGTGGGAATACTAGAAGCAAGAGATTTTATGCAAGGATTTGGTCAAGGCAAAGTGCTGAAAGATATTCTTTAGTCTCATAACAAAATTGAATCTATCCCTGTGTGCAGTGAGGAGAGAGCATGTAGGGACCATAAGGAAACATGGAGGGAAATATCTTCCCTGCTCCCCAAGGATGAGTAACAGCCTCACTTCTTGTCTCCTGAAACAATTCTCCCATTGTTGGTTATCGATTCATAAAGATTAGTAATAAAAATTCCTTAGGGTATTGGTGAATAAAGGCCCCGTGTCTAGAGATATGGATTTCCAAATGGTCTTGACTTTGCATTAACTCTGGAAGGATGCTTTGCTGAGAAGTGAACTCTAGGTATGTGGCTTCTTTTTTTGTGTCATTTCGAAGTTGTCCCATTATCACTTCTTCCCCTTGTTTATGTTGAGGCTTTAACTAACCCTTCCTATTCTTGTTCCTTCAAAATGAGAGAATTTTCTTAAAAAAAAAAAAAAAAAGACACAGGGACGCCTGGGTGGCTCAGTTGGTTAAGCAGCTGCCTTCAGCTCAGGTCATGATCCCAGCGTCCTGGGATCGAGTCCCACATCAGGCTCCTTGCTCAGCAGGGAACCTGCTTCTCCCTCTGCCTGCCACTCTGCCTGTGCTCGCTCCTGCTCTCTCTCTGACATAAATAAATAAAATCTTAAAAAAAAAAAAGACACAAAGATAGAAAAATCTTCATCAAAAAATGAAAAGTAACTACATCACAATTCTTAAGTTGCTGAACAACTACAGAGATCTTTGTGTGAGCTCAAGCAAATAGGAGAAGTTAAAAATCCAAATTAATGTGAGATCAGGCTGTGTCTGAAAGATAGAGAGCTGACAGTTCTGGCAGTTGAAGGCTGTTTTTTTTTGGTTTTGTTTTTTTTTTCATTGAAATGACCGAGCAGCCGCCTGGGGAGGTTTTTGTTTAGACCCAGAGCACCGTGGGAGGAGTCTCCTTACTCTGCTGGCAGTAATAACTGGCAGCATCGCCCTCCTCCACGGGATCAATAGTGAGACTGAATTCAGTCCCAGACCCACTACCACTGAACCGGGCCGGGACCCCAGACACTCGACTGGACGCTTTATAAATCAGGATTCTCGGACGCTGTCCTGATTTTTGTTGATACCATGCAATATAGTTTGTAATGCCCAGCATGTCACTGACACTCTGACTGGTCTTGCAAGAGATGGTGGCCCTTTGCCCTGGAGACACAGCCAAAGAGGCTGGAGACTGGGTCAGCACAATGTCCCCAGTGCAGCCTGGAATGAGAAACACAACAAATTTGACAGAGGTACTGAGAGAATCCCAGTGGAGGCCCACAGCACTGATGACCTTGTGGTCAAAGTCATGGACAACAATCTGAGGAACCAGAAAACAAAACGTAACTGGGCAACTGGAACCCCACGCCAAATGCTTGAATTCCAGCCACCAAGAACCCAGAGCCACCAAAAGCATCATGACCACACCACTTCTCTGTGTGCCCCCCTCTCACCTGGAGCCCAGAGCAGCAGGATCCACAGCACGGGGGTCCCGGACCCCATCTTGGAGAGCTGGACTAGAGGCTGCTCCTCGGGGGCCCTGACCAGCTGCCTTTAAGGATGTTGAGAGAAGCCTGGGGTTTTGTTTAATGACACAACATGCAAATCAGCTCAGAAGAGCTTGAGGTTGTGCCCCAAGGGGACACCTGCTCTCAGAACACCCTGTGGGACTTGGGGTCACCAGAAATTTCCAAGTATAGCTCAAGCATGTCCCAAGGGATTTGGGGACCAGTTTCTCAAATCCTTGCCTTCTAGTCTGTCTGAGATGCCACGTGGGGGAGTGCTCTGGGCTCTTCTACTGTGAGGATATAAGTTATTTCAGGAATACTTTTAATGCCTAGAATTACCACAGTTATGTATTTCAAGTTGTGATTATTGTAGAGAACAGAAAGCTGTGGGATTATAAAAGAGTGAACCAGGGTGACCTGTTTCCGATGGGGAGAGGAAGTGGACCCCACTGAGTAAAAGGCCTTTAAATGAAGTCCTGTCATGTCCTGAGGACCTGGAAAGGGTGAGAGGTCTGGCATGGGCCCTTGGTGAAGGTTGGGAACAGACACTAATCAAGGAACTTGCCTCAGTGTGGATAAGCCCGGGACTCTCTATCTGCTCAGTCCTGGAAACCAATGTCATGTCCCCCTCGAAGCCCTCCTAGGTGGAGGGGTCACTCCACTGGCTCCCATTCACAGTGAACAGCCAGCATCTGACTTGCTACCATTAAAACTTTGTCACCGAAATCTCAAACTGAGGAACCTCTTGTTCTGCTACAGCAAAGGTATCATGTCCCAAAGACACTGGGCAGAGTGATAGCATTGATATTAGATTTAGTCTACCTATGAAGGGAAAAAAAAATGACCGATACCTGAAAATATTTCTTAAGAGGTTAAAAGGGTACAAGAAATCAACTGAGAATAAATTGGTAAGGTATTCCATTCTGAATAGTCAAGAACAAAAACTAATAACAGTCTTTTTAGGATTGTTTAAATATTATAATCCAGGAAAATTGTCCTTTGGGTTCAGTTAAAAAAGACTTAATGGATTTATTGGCATAGCCTTTTATTTAACTTATTTTATTCATTCAACATGATATTTTCTTTGCTGAGAAAACAAAACCTTTGGCAGGATCTCTACATACAGAAAACCATCACCTACTCCAACAAAAACAAAAGAGAAATTGACCACTTAACTTCGGAACTAACAGGAGCCAGGACTTGATTCAGGACACCTGTCAAGCAGCTTCCAACCCAGGGCCCCACCACCCCAGGTGTGCACAGAGAATTGGAGGTCCTACACTATCTATACACCAGCTATCAGTAATAGGCAGGTTAGCTGTGTTATTCTTTAGTGCTCTCTATAAAGTCACAACCACCTCCCCACACAGTCATAGCCCTGGACACAACCCCACAGGCCAGCTGGGCAGGGAGGCTCTTTTGTGACAACTGATCCACTTTTCCATTGCATCTACACTGAGGGGAGCCACATTGGCTTACTTTAATGAAAGCTGTGTAGAATACAGAGGAAGCTTGCACATCTAAGCTTGCAGCTCTTTGTCTGCCAGGAAGGTCATTGCCCCCCAGTGCCCACACACAGCATTAGTTACAACACGAAGGGCTGAGTAGGGGGCAGTGCCGTGCTTCACTCAAGCTACCGAGCTGCTGCTTTCCCTCTAGCTCAGGGAGAGAGCTGCTCTAGTGTTTGGAAAATACAATAATGCAGGATGAGGCACACTTCAGTTGATGCTTGTGCAGTAACGTGCAATCAATCAAAAAAGAGCAAGGAGGGGCTCCTGGGTGGCTCAGTGGGTTGAGGCCTCTGCCTTCGGCTCAGGTCATGGTCCCAGGGTCCTGGGATCGAGCCCTGCATCGGGCTCTCTGCTCGGCGGGGAGCCTGCTTCTCCCTCTCTCTCTGCCTGCCTCTCTGCCTACTTGTGATCTCTGTCTGTCAAATAAATAAATAAATAAATCTTAAAAAAAAAAAAAGAGCAAGGAGACCTGTTTACCTAGAATCTATGGCCCCATGGAGGTTACTTCATAATAGAGAACCAAAGTTTAAATATCACATAGAATGCTGTCAGTACAAGTAACAGGGTTAGAGAAACGGTAGATTTCAGAGCCTACTAAGTAAATGACTTAAAGTAAGATCAAACTGTTTCCACATCAGTTCTGCTGTCCTCGGTCTGTCAGTAATGAGTTCCTTCATGATGGGTGATGGGCCACGTTCTGTACAACCAACAGGAGAAAAATGCTATCTTTTCACCAAAACATCAAATACAATTTTTGAGTCTTCTATTGAAGTCTTATTGAGTAATCTAGAACAACAATAATTGTACACACTGTTTCTCTTTAGTCAGTAGATTGGAGTTACACCAGCTTGCGATGAAGCCCAAGGAAAGGTTGAAGCTGAAGGCCTAAGATATTGAGGTGTTTAAGAATGGAGCATGTCTACATGCTCAATAAGCATCCAATTCACCTTCCACACTTATGGATGGTTGAGATCTGTGTAGTGGGAATGGTTAAGTCTTCATAGCAGAGCCCCGGTTGCTGGGGAGGGGAGAAACATTCCAAATAATCTAGAAGAAAATGCAAGTGTTTCATACTGCAGAAACAGGAAATATAGGGTTATCCTCAAAGTCCCAGAACCTAAATCCAGTCTTACTCTCAGAGAGAGAACCATAAAGTCATCTCCACTGTGAGGTCTACACAGCTTCTGTGAAACTCACATAACTCTGCCCCTTCTCAGTTGGCCTCAAATGTTTTTGCAAGACTTCAACTGGGATCCAGTGAGATATTATTTTTCTATTTACATTTTCCCTTTCTAATAGCCTCTGGCAAGTAGAGAGAAGAGAAGCTGAGCAAAGGGCCATCTTAAGAATACCACCAAGTAATCATATCTTAAGGTGGCTAATTATGCAGCTGACCAAAGGGTTACAGGGAATGCTGAAGTGTCATGTTACAGGGGAGCATTCTGCTGTGAAGCCCACTGATCCGTTCTCCACAAGATGTAGCAGAAGCCATAATCAGGCCAGTAATCCATCTGCATGGACAATTCAGATTCAGGTGATCCAAAATATCTTGAACAGTGTAGACAAGGGCCCATGGCAAATCATTACAGTCTTCACAGAATGACCTCCTGGTACAAGAAACATAGAAGAGGCTTATCCACTCAATCTTCCCTTAAGACTCCTACATTCTTCTTTGATTCACCCAGAAGGCTTCTCCAACAACTTAGGGAGAAACAAGGCTGGGCAGGGAGGAAGCAGCTGGTTCAGCAAAGCCTCCCTGACCCACGGCCCTGGGGAGCAGGTTTGTGTTCAAGGCTGAAGCACTGTGGGCGGATAGCTATAATACTGCTGGCAGTAATAGTTTCCCACATCTTCAGCCTGGAGGTTGCTGATGGTGAGGGTGAAGTCTGTCCCAGACCCACTGCCACTGAACCGGTCGGGGACCCCAGATGCCCGGGTGGATGCCCAGATGATGAGCAGCTTAGGAGCCTGCCCTGGTTTCTGCTGGTACCAAGCTAAGTAGTTCTTCTGGTTGGAGCTGTATAGAAGACTCTGGCTGGACTTGCAGTTCATGGCAATGCGCTCTCCTGGAGACCCATTCAAGGAGGCTGGAGACTGGGTCATCACGATGTCCCCAGATGCACCTGCAATCACAAATGAACAGTGGCCATACACTGTCTCACTAGTATACTAAAGTATGTATCTAAAAATGTAGGTTTCCTTATTTCTCATAAGTAAGCAAACTGTTTTAATAAAATGTTTTATTCATGCCACATGGTAAAGTCATTTGCCAAATTTATAAAGATCTTTCTCCTCTCAGCCTCTTACCTGAGATGCCGAGTGCCAGGAAAAGGAGGAATTGGGGCTGTGACACCATCGTGCTGCTGGCCACCCGTTTAATGCTCCCGGACCCCATCCCCAAGAAACCCTATTAATAGAGCTCTTAGCAGCCAGCCTAAGACCCAAGGAGCCTATGCAAATCATCAGAGAGCATGAAAGCGCCTGCTCAGTGAGCTGTGAAACAGAGGATGGAAAGAAAGAGACAAAATATCAGCATCCCAGGAAATGTGACTATATGCTACAAGAGGCCCAGAAATCAACTTAAAACTATGATTCTCAGAAATATATAGCAAAATCCCTAAATGTAAACTCTTATTAATACTGTCTAATTTCAAACCAGCTAAAGTCAACCTGAAAGCACAAATCACTTTTGTAGTAAAATATATGTGTTTATGAGTATATAATTTCAGAACCTAACTGAAACAATATAAATATAGTGTGAGTGCATGGAAGGTACTCATGTCACCAGAATGAGCATAGAGAGTACACATTTACATCTCTATCTCAGACTTTCCTCTGAATTTTAAACACATACTTGAAGTTGCTCTTGGACAACTCAAAGGCGCCTCCATATGTCCAAAGCAGACCTCTGGTAGCTCCCTGTGCACAAACTCAATTTCAGAAAATGTGTCACCACATACTTAGGAATCACCCTTGTCCCTGCTCTTTAGGTCAACCAGGGTCTGAAGCAATAGCTCAATTCCTTCGAGCCTGTAGCATCACAGCTCTCCTTGGGGGCAGTAGGTGAAATAGCTTCAGCTCCCAGCCCTGCAGAGCAGTTCTTCATTTACCTTGACTCCAAATCAACAACCCTTCTAGAATTCCACAAAGAAGAGCGTCATGAACTCTCCTAGGCATAGAAATTTAAAACAAATCAGACATGGTTCCTGAGTGGCTCAGCTGACTAAGTGTCTAACTCTTGATTTTGGTTCAGGTCATGATCTCAGGGGTGGGAGATGGAGCACCATGTCAGGCTCTGGGCTGGGCTCAGAGTCTGTTTAAGATTTTCTCTTGGGCACCTGTGTGGCTCAGTGGGTTAAGCCTCTGCCTTTGGCTCAGGTCATGATCTCAGAGTCCTGGAATCCAGTCCCACATTGGGCTCCCTGAGCAGGGAGCCTGCTTCCCCTTCTCCCTCTGCTGCTCCCCCTGCTTGTGCTCTCTCTCCTCCTCTCACTCTCTATCAAATACATAAATTCTTTAAAAAAAAAAAAGATTTTCTCTCTCCCAGAAACAAAACAAAAACAAAAACAACAACAACAAAAAGATTTTTTCTCTCCCTCTCTCTCTGCCTCTCCTCCCTCCACTTGCTTTCTAAAAAAATTAATAAAACAAATCAAACAAAACCTCATACCACTTTTCTTTCAATGGGAAGGATGGATAAGAAAGAAACAGATAACATCTCTGCTGTTGTCACTCCCGCTCTCTGAAGTCCCCTCCCTGGGCAGCATCATTACTCAGCATGAATGGGGCAGTGGATGTCCAGGTCCATTTAGTGTATCCTCATCCTTCAGCATGCACAGACAGAAAAGAGAGAACATGTCTGTGTGGGTTTACACTTTTGTTCTGGAAAAATAAAATCAACTGTAGTGTCATATATTGTCAAGTATCCAAATCATCTCTTGATCACAGACAGTAAGTAATCTTTCCATTCCTCATTTCCCTGCAGCATGAAACTACCCAAGACAAAGGTCAGTGACGAAAATCAATACTGTAACACTATATATAAAGATGAACTGGGCCCAATTTTATCAGAGCATTTTTGTATGTTTAATATTCCTTTTTGATGAGGAGAGCCATCTTTCACTTTACCTTTTTCCATTTTTTTCTTGAAAAAAAAAAAAGAAGTTTATCTGAATATAAGAGGTAAGCACTGATTCTTCATGTGCTTCAGATTATAGTGACTTGTCCTTGAACCACTTACTGTTTCCTCCTATAATCCTTAACTCAGAGCATCAGATACAGATGGAAGAGAGAATATCTGTATTTTTTTCCTCCAAACTATCCCATTTCTCTTTCCAAGGCTTTCAGTTACTGTTTGGTCAATTTGTTTTGGGTACTCTGCTTCCAACTTAATTCCAGGGATGAAATGCAGGACCCTGGATTCTCCATTCACCAAATTCCCTTCCTTGACTGGAGTGGCCCATAGAAATCTGTCAAGAATGGTCATTACTGAAGCTGGACCACATGGAGAGAATCTCAGAATTCCTGATAGAATGTGAGGAATGAATACCATGTACAAGGAACATATATAACACAGGATCTGTTGGCATCCATGCTAAAACTTGCCTTCATATGGAGCTAGCACAATGGAAGTCAAAATGGAAAGGGAGGAAGAAGCTGGATCTTAGTGATATAATAGGTGACAGGATCACCTTTTCTTAAACCTTCCACTCTGGACTTTTCATTACCTTAAACAACCAGATTCCCTTTACTATTTAATGCAGGGTGAGCTGAGGTTTCTGGTAATTGCAACTAAAAATTTGCCAAAAGATTTTGTACACTTTACCAACCTACCAAGTTAAACAAAATTGAAAATAACCCCATTTTATTTTTTGGCCTGCACAGTCTCATCACAGAAAATATAAAAGAACCATTATTTAAAATGGCCTGTTTCTAACATGGAGAACCACGAAAAATGCTAGTCAATATGGTAACATCATCAACCTTGACCCAGGGAAAATTTCACTATTTTCCTAAGATTGTCAAAAGCATTTTTTAAAATTTTAAGCCATTAAAAATCCTTTACTTCGGAGCGCCTGGGTGGCTCAGTGGGTTAAAGCCTCTGCCTTCGGCTCAGGTCATGATCCCAGGGCCCTGGTATCAAGCCCCGCACTGGGCTCTCTGCTCAGCTGGGAGCCTGCCTGCTTCCCCCTCTCTCTGTCTCTTCCTGTATCTCTGCCTACTTGTGATCTCTGTCTGTCAAATAAATAAATAAAATCTTAAAAAAAAATTCTTTACTTCACGTATGAATTCAATTATTTTTCACTTCGTTACTATCCTGAGAGAGAGCACGATCTTCTTCAGGAATGAGTGCAGAAAATGGGAAGGATCACTAGGCACATACATATGCACACATACTACACAAACGTACCCACAAACTGTAATAAAAATATTTGTAGCCACTTGATAGCAGTGATGGTTTATGCATTTGAACTAGCTGTAAATGTTCATATGCCTTCCACAAACCATTCCTCATCATAAATTATACCATCTTTAAATCAGTAACCAAAAAACCTCCAAACAAACAAAAGTCCAGGACCAGACAGGTTCACTGGTAAATTCTACCAAGTATTCAGAGATTTAATTTATCTACTCGTCTCAAACTTCCAAAAAAATTGAAGAACAGAAATGCTTAAATTCCAGGCACCTGGGTGGCTCAGTGGGCTAAAGCCTCTGCCTTCAGCTCAGGTCATGATCTCAGGGTCCTGGGATTGAGCCCCGCATCGGGTTCTCTGCTCAGCAGGGATCCTGCTTCCTCCTCTTTCTCTCTGCCTGCCTCTCTGCCTACTTGTGATTTCTATCTGTCAAATAAATTAATAAAATCTTAAAAAGAAAAAGAAATGCTTAAATTCATTTTAGAAGGCCAGCATCACCCATTACAAAAGTTAAAAAGTGGTAACAAGAAGAAAAAGATATCCCGGATAAAAATAGATGCAAAAATCTTCCACAAAATATTAGAAAACAAATTAAAAAACATTAAAAGGATCATACACCATGATCAAGTAGGATTTATTCCAGAGAAGCAGGGATGGTTCAATATCCATAAATTAATCAGCATGATATATCACATTAACAAAATTAAGGGTAAAAATCACAAGATTTTCTCAACAGATGCAGAAAAAGTATTGATAAAATTCAGTATCTATTTATAAAAAAAAGTAAACAACAAGAAATACCAAGGGTTATAGAGGATATGAAGAAAGAGGATATAGAGAGGATAAGTAGAAATGCACTCAGGTGTAGTTGTTGGGGATGTAAATTGGTGCAGCCATTATGGAAAACAGTATGGAGTTTCCTCAAAAACTTAACAATAGAACTACCCTGTGATCCAGCTATTCCACTTCTGGGCATTTGAAAATATATATGCACCACTGGGTCCATTGCAGCATTATTTATAACAGCCACGATATGGAAACAACCTAAGTGTCCATTGATGGATAAATGGATAAAGAAGATGTGTTATACATGTGTATGCACACAATGAAATACTACTCAGCCATGAAAGGGAAGGGAACCTTGTCATTTAGGACAACATGGAGGAAACGTGAAAGTAATGTGCTAAGTGAAATAAGGAATACAGAGAAAGATATTATGTATAATATCACTTCCATGTGGAATCTAAAAAAGCCAAATACATAGAAACAGAGAATAGATTGGTGGTTGCCAGGGGCTAGGTGGTGAGATAAATGGGAGAGATGTTGATCACAGGGAACAAAGTTCTGCATATAAAATAATTTCTGAGGGTCTCATGTACAGCATGGAGAGTGTAGTTAACAGTATTATATTGTACTTGAAGGTTACTAAGAGACTATACCTTCAATGTTCTCACCACAAAAAAGTAAATAGGTAAAACAAGAAGGATAATTATGTGAAGTGAAGGTTGCATTAACTATCCTTATGTTGGTAACCATTTCATAATATAAACGTAGATCAAATTATCACATTGTGTAAAACTTAAATTTACACAATGTTATATGTCAATTATATGAAAAAACAATGTTGACATCATTTCCTTCTGGCCCCCATGGTTTCTGAATAGAAATCCTCTGTCATTCAAGGTGTTTTCCTTTCTGGGTAAGTGTGATTTTTCTCTTTCAGCCTATGATATTTTTTTCCTTTTCCTTTAGTGCTCAGAAATTTTAATATAATGTGTCTTGACATATATTACTTCAGGTTTATGCTGTTTGGGGTCTGCTAAATGTGAAAATTTTTCAGCAATTACTTGTTCAAAGTATTTTTCATCTCCATCCACTCTCCCCACTCTTTCTAGGATTTCAGGGACACAAATTTTAGATCTTTTGTTTGGTCCCAGGTATCCCAGATACCGTGGGGTTTTGTTGGTGGTGGTTTTGAATTGGGGATTTTGTTTTGTGTTTAGCTTAGTTTCTCATTTTGGTTTAGATTGGGTAATTTCTTGCCTCTGATCTTTCCTCCTTTATCCTTCCACTCTCCTCCTTCCAGACCCTTCCTAGCCAGCCACCCCATAGGGCATCCATGTCCGTACTACAGGCCACTTCCCCAGCCACATTAAGTCAATGACCATTTGTGCTCTTTGAGCGGCTACTAGCCAAGCATCTTATTTCATTACGGGATGGTATGGGAGCTGTCCAGTTTAACTTACATCAACATCTGATGTGAACCTGGGCAGAACCTGGAGTCCTTTCTCTGCTATTAGCTGGTTGGCAGGCCCTGGGTCTTTAATCAGATGTGGTAATACAGTCAGAAGTTTTTATTATACCCATAGTCCCCTGGAAACAGAACACACAGCATGCCACCCGGTGACACAGGTAGTACAGAGGTGAAAAGAGCAGACAGAGAGAAGTACTGCTGGCCTGTATTTTTTACTGCGTATTTCATGAGAAGTAACGGAAAAGCAAAGTCAACAAGCTACTTAGACATAAAATTGGAGAGTTTGAAAATTTCAGCGGGCTGCAGACTATAGGTGTGGTCCTTGTCCTCTGGTACCCAGGGGGGATTTGGGTAGAGGGAAATGTCACAGATTGTTGGTCTCATTGAAAGAAGACAGTAAGGATTTGGACTCCTGATTGTCCGATTTGCATATCAAACCTATGCCCTTGGGCAAGTCTTTTACTGCCTCTGAGAATTAGTTAATTTTGGCAGAGGCAGTCCCTTCCTGGCTAGAGCAGCAAGAATGCAGAAATAAGAAAATTCATTAAATATAAAGTCTCATGAGGCTGAAAATAGGAGCTCGTGCAGGGGTGTCTGGCAAGAGAAGTGAGTATTGTGATCTGAAACTCTTGTCCCATAAATTAAGTTTGCCCTCTGAATCTGCTTGGGTCCAATACTAAAGAAAATACTTCCTCCTTCTTGAGTTGACTGCTGCTGGGTTCCATCCAATCGTACAATCTGGTGTGTCTGACATGTATGGTTTAGGACGAACAGCTCTGTCACACAGCTAATTGATGTGCCGGGGACAGGTCTACCGGGGCCTGTGCTATGCTAGGAACTAGTGGTTGAACAGTGAGTAGTTGTTTTTGAGAAGGGCCCGGTTCTTCTTGCCAAAGAACCCGGAAGTCTATGCTATGAGTCTTCATCTGGGCTTGCCAGAGTGTCCACACCATCCTTCCCCAACACAGATGCACGTACCACCCAATGATAGGAGAGGTCATAGGGCCCACATGATAGGGCCACTTGCATCTGACACAGGGTCCCTTCTGGCTCTGCACCCACTCTACACTAGTGACCTAAAAATTAGCTAAAAAACGGAATGGTGAAGCTTATCCAAGTGTGGATTGTGTTGTCCCAACACTCAACACTCAAGAAGGTACTGTGTGCTTCAACCTCAGTGGTCAGAGATAAAAGATACAAGTACTTGTCCTTTACCTCGGAGAGGATGTGCCTGCATGCCTCAGATATTTGGACCCCTGACATAGCCACCAGGGAGGGGTGCTGCATGAAATTTTGTAGGGTTTGCATCCCACTGTTGGAGCACATGTGTTTTTGCAAGGTATCGAACTCCTCACCATTTCTCCTCACTCATCCTGTGCAATTAACAGGATGTAATTGATAGAGTTTAGCCTGGCGGGATGCTCTGGGGGATGTTTATACAATGCACTGTAGCAGAGAGTGAGAGTCAAAATAACCCAGGGCCGAGACTGAGGTTGTGACCCGCTCTTCACTGTGAGTGAAAGCAATGTCCACCAGAGGACTACATTAGGTCATATGCCATGCCCCCTGCTGGTAGACCTTGTATTTGGCCAAGCATGGGGTAAGCCCTTTCAAAACCTTCACATGGCCAGAAGAGGGAGACTTAACACACCAAGAGAAGAATATGTCCTGCTGGGGAGATTCTTCTTACAAACTTCATTTTTGAGTACTTAAGCAATACCAACACCCCATAATTTGCATATCTTCTTCCTCTTAGATCTGAAGTGTTTCCGCCTCTCAGTCTTATAACAGAGTCTCTGGGTGTGTGGCATGAACACACTGGACCCATAGAAAGCAGCAAGATGGTGACTCCATCACAGCTTCTCGGCCTTCTGCTCCTCTGGGTTCCAGGTGAGAAAATTTGGCCAAAGCAGGTTAAAGTGGGGCTATGATTGTCCATCCCTGATTTTCTTTCTTCATTGGGAATCCTTCCACAGATGAATTTGGCTTATTTAAAAAATAAGTAGTATTCTCTGTCCTACTTAAGTAGATACTAGTGACTTCCATGTACATATCCTGAGACTCTGCTAATGTTTCCTCTGTGGTTTCAGCCTCCCATGGTGAGATTGTGCTGACCCAGTCTCCTGCTGTCCTGTCCAAGGCTCTAAAAGAAGGAGTCACCATCACCTGCCGGGCCAGTCAGAACATTAACAAGTGGTTAGCCTGGTATCAGCAGGAGCCAGGGAGAGCTCCTAAGCTCCTGATCTATGAAGCATCCAAGTTGGAAACTGGGGTCCCGTCACGGTTCAGCGGCAGTGGGTCTGGGACAGACTTCACCCTCACCATCAGCAGCCTGGAGCCTGAAGATGCTGGGACCTACTACTGCCAACAGTATAGCAGCTACCCGCCCACAGTGTTACAGGTCAGAGCATAAACCACTAGGGAAGCAGATGTGAGGGGCTGGGCTGCCCCCGCTGCTCCTCTGATGCCTGCACCTGCTCAGACAGTTTCTCAGAGGCAGCCCCACTTTGGAGGTCACCGGGGGCTTTGGGAGAAGGGAAAGGAGGATCCTCGGCCTCCTGACTGACTCCCTTTCCCCCAGATCATTACACCTGAGGACTGTGGGTGATGGCATCTGTCGGGGTTTGTACAGAAGAGAGAAGCCACTCTAGGTATCCCAAGCAGGAATTGCTTCCTATAAGGAAGTAATGTCTAAATGTCACTCTTTCAAAGGCCTGGGGATATAATAAGGGGAATAGACACTAGAAAAATTGATTCCTTGGTGATCCCCTGTAAGTCAGAGAATTTATACCATTAGAGATATAGGCTTTCTAACCACATGGTTCTCAGGCCTGTCTAGGAGGGCCAGGGCTGGAGGGGCTGATGCTCTAGCCACTGCAGTCCCTCCCCAGGTGATTCTCCGGTCCCTCACTTATCACTCATCTGCCTGCAGGTGCTGAAGGAATGCACTGAATCCTCCTCTTCTGACCTCCATATCTAGGGTAAGGTGCCTTGTGAGCAACTCCATATCAAACCAGAGAGAAAGGGGGCTCTGGGAAATATGCTTTCAGAAGTGATGGTGGTGACGGAGAGTTGACAGAAGACAGCCTGGGATGGTCACTGTTTTTGCATCTCTCAGATGTTGGCCAGTTAGGGGAAGGGCCCAGAATATGTTTGAATATGTTTCTAGCTACCATCATTAGGTCTGAATTCATAACAAGGAGATTTTGTTAAGCAACTGAGAGAATAGAAGGATGAGGAAATTGTGTCATGTATATAGAAATAATTTGACAATGAAGGACTTTTGTGATTAAAAAAACAACTAAATGTCGATGAAGCATTGTTTTTTCTTAATATAAAAATATCTTGATGCTGGGGCGCCTGGGTGGCTCAGTTGTTTGAGCGACTGCCTTCGGCTCAGGTCATGATCTCAGGGTCCTGGGATCGAGCCCCGCATCGGGCTCCCTGCTCACTGGGGAGCCTGCTTCTCCCTCTCCCTCTACTGCTCTGCCTGCTTGTGTCTCTCGCTCTCTCTGTCAAATAAATAAATAAAAATCTTAAAAAAAAATCTTGATGCTTAAAATTCTCTATAAGCCAGAGCATCATGGACAACCCTGAAAGCTTGTGAGAAATTCGAAATAGCTGTCTCCACCTGATACCTACTCACATGGCTCTCCATTTTAACAAGATGGTAGGAGAGCTGTGTAAGATGGGATGCTCTGTTGTAGAGCATTTTTACTCCTCCTAATGTAGTCTCTCTTTAATTTTCTATTTTCACTTAAGACATTTCTACTGAAAGCCACCTGTTGAAACCCCTCCAATTTTACTTTCTAATTCACACAAAATTTAATTACAAACTTCTTTTTAGACTATAAATATGGAAAAATATAATTATTTGGAAACAACATGACCATGTATCTTAAAAATTTAATAGAATAATGACTTGTAGAAATTTAAAGAATTACGAAGACCTCAGTAAGAATAAAACAAAATTTTATGCAATTCTGTCAGAATAACTGGACTTAGATTTGCTTGTTTTGTGGTTTCTGTACCCTACTACAGCTTGCCATGAGAATGATGTGCCATGGGTAGTCACCACACTCTGTCTTGGCCCCAGATCAAACACAATCTGTAGACTGGAGAACCATGCATCTCCCTGCAGAAGAACCACACAGCTGAACCCTGAGTGCATTATCCAAATTATTGTCAACATGAACATCCATGACTATAGAAACAAATGCTTAGTATGACAAGCCACTGAGCTTTGACTGGTTTGTTAAAATAGTGTGTAAAATCTGACTGATACATTTTTACACATCTTCACATAGAAATTGACAGGTTTTATTAAACACAATGGCATAAAAAGGAATACTTGAAAATCCATGCATGAGAAGATACCAAACAGAGAAACGTTTTTAAAAATATTTGAATTAAAAGTGTAAAATTCACCCCATTGTAGAAACATCTAACTGAGATTACATAGAGTAATGGTGACATATTCTGTAGATAATTTAGACTTATTAAATGTGATTAAATCTAAAGTTCACATATATTCATTCACATATGTGTGAATATATGTATATATGTATAATATGCATACATGTAGATACATGATGTGTTTATACAATTATCTTATGAATTTAATGAATTAATATGATTCCAGCAATTCCCCATAAAAAAATAGTGTCCAGGAGCAGATATAGCACTAACCTGGGTTGAGGAATTTTCGTTACAATCTTTGTTTCTAAATCATACACCAATTGGTGTACTTATCTGAATATAAGTTTTCTTACTCAGTGGAGGTCCTAAGGGTTTGAATGGAGTTATTTTTTCCTACAAACCATTACATTCCATGAAAGCCCCATTATCTCTATGTCCACGATTCATGTGATGAATTCCAGGTATGAGATATTACCCAATTTTTAAAATTTTATTGTGAAATCTATTAATACTCTCATGACATAGGTCACAGCTCTTGTAATTTACAGATAAAATAACAACTAAATGAAACTACCAATTAACAAACACAAAACAGACTGACTGAAAAATGAATTCATGGGTAATACCTCTTGTCCTCAAGTGGGGGCTACAGGACAGTACTCAACCTTCTGAGAGGAAGCATATCAGAATCTTGGGGAGGGGCAGTTATCAAGTTTGATCATTTAACAGTATGCACTACAATCTCAATTTCCTCCTGCAAATATTAACATTTGTTTTATCAAGGTTGGTATGTCTCTAAAATATCGGTTGAATGATTTCTCTGGCCTTGTTGGTGAATTAGAGGATAAAATTACAATTTAGAGATGCATAGTCAATGTGTTAAATATTTTAGACTGTTCCTTAGGTAATCATCCCCCCATATTTTATACATAATTAACACTGAAGAAACTTGGATAAAATTGGAACAATTTAACAGGTTGTTCTGTAGCCAAAAGAAACCAAGGGGGAAACAAGTCAACCTATGTCCTAAGAACTTTCAACAGAGAACCCCAGTCCTTGGAACATTGGAGTATATATGAACTACCTCATTTCCCACTTTCCCAGGTAAAGAAAGAGATATGGAGACTTAGAAACATTTATTACCAGGAGTGAAATATTGATTAGTCAGTTACCTAGAGATATAAAAACAAGAGCTTTCAATTACAGATGAACCCAGATATTTCCTTATTTTTATGATTTCTGGAATTGAGGACAAATTTATGCTTGAGTTTTGTCAGAGAATTTTACTGATATGATGCCACTTTGCTGCTTTTCCCAAGGATGATTTTAAGAAAAGGGAATCACAACAGTACATAAAATTCAAGGGTTATATATGATGAAAGGAGAAATAGTCAATTCACTGACATAGACTACTGGTTTAGACAAATTATCAGACCTGGAAAAAATAAGATCAAAAGGGAGCCCTGAGGGCAGAAATACTAAGGAAGCTTTTTCACAATAACTGCATAAATCAGGCATACATTCATGTCTGTTAAATAATTTCCCTTTCTCTACTCTTTCTTTTTAAAAAAATTGTTAAGCAAGACAAAAACAAAACAAAAAAACAACCTCACAGGACCAAAATGGTGTCACTTATGTTAGGGCTCTGTGGTAGCAAACCAAGACTTAACACCTCACCAAAATGCAATTTTGCCCCCCAAAATGTGATCTTTAACCAGCTGACCTGAAATTTCTCAGTCAGAACTAGTAGCCAATGCACTGATAGACCCCTTTCATTCCTTTTAGGAGGGCAACTTTCCCTAAAACAATGCATTCATTGTTAATAATTTTCTTTTTTCTGCTCTCTCTCCGCCTTTCAAAATCTTTCCTTTTCTGCAGCTCAGTGGAGCTCCCCTCTACCTGCTGGAGGAGATGCTGGCAGATTTATGGATTGTTTAACAATACCATTTAAATCTTCACATTTACCAGATGGAATTTCATTTTTTAACAGAATTTTTAAAGAATCTACTGGGGAGATTATCATCTTTATAATTGAGACAATAGTTGGAATGATATTCAGATGGGTTTGTGACTCCTCCAGGTAGTTCACGAACCCCTAGGAGGGGAGATAAACTGAAGGGATTCAGGTTCCTCCATCTTTTGGGTAGAGGTCAATGTGCTGTTATGTATAAAGGAAACATTTGCATTACATGAGATGGTAGCACATGTCTTGATGTTTTAAAGAGCAGGAGTTCAAGTGTGGGGAGATACATGTTTATTTTGGAAAGCCCCAGGGGGGCCTGGGCCAGAAATAGCCCAGCAACCATGGAGCTGGGTGAGACTAAGCAGGGGTCATAAACAGCAGGGAGACTGTTGTAGGTCAAAAGGGCAGATCTCCCGAGCCCTGGTGGCAGTGCCCCAGTTCCTCTGAGGCCCATAGGGAGATGGGGCTCTATCCAAGTTGTAACTGGTTTTTGATTTTTGCATTATTTCTAGAGACTTTGCTTGGAGTCATTTCCTTCCCAACAGTCTGTGAGCAATTCAGTATTGGTAATAAATCCCTCTCTGCTTAGTGGCCTTGACATTTGCAACCAAGAACAATCATCAATCCCCACTAGATGGTTGTCATAGCCTCCCTGTCCATGTAGTTGGAAGTGCAAGAAAATAAGCCCAAGGAAGCCATTGACTTCTCATGTCTCTGCACTGTTTCATGTACAAAAGGGAGGACAGTAACACTCCTAGGTCCACCAGCAAAGATGGATAAGAGGCACCTTCCACAATAGCTTTTCACCGTAAACCCTTTTAGAATCGAGCACATGAGGGCAAGGAGACAGCTCTAGAGAGCAGGCTATTGTCCCTTCTGCATTTATCAAGAGAAGCTACACACAGAAGATCACTCGCTCTGTAAAATGTCATTTTCTATGCAGGAAATAGAAGGCATTTTTAAGGTGACAGCTTTTTGTTGTTAAAAAAAAAAATTCAACTGAGTAAATTTGAAGACCTCACTCTCTTTGTTAAAAGACGAGAGTATTTTCATCCAAATGTTCTAATCAATACAAAAATACAAATAAAAATTTTAAAATATAAAGATTTATTAAGTGTTTTAACAAAGAATTTACTGGAAACATCTGTTCTCCTTCAAAACAGACAGTCTCCTATGCAGCAGACCCTCCAGCATGAAGTCACAGAAACACGTGACAATGAGGGCAAAGAGTCAAGCAAACTTCATACGTGACAATTATGGGGAACATCCGGCCTTAATAATACGGACAGTGTTACAGTCCTTCCCCAATAATAAAACACCCCGTGACTTACCTTCCTGGAGGTTCTCCTCTAATGTGAGATGATAAGTAAGAAAGAAATTTCATAGGTAACTGCATATGAGATGTGCTCTGTTCGCTATAAACTACTATTTCCTATTGTTTTCCTCTTCACCTAGGGTAGTTAGTTGTGGTCCAGCCTGGAAAGAGTGAGAGAATATAGGCAGTGGATTAAACTATTTATGTCATGCTGACAATGTTCCTTTCCTCTCTTTCATTCCTAGTTCATACTCAGCCCTGAGGATATAATAAAAAAAATTAATTCTCAGATCTTGATTTATATGCTGTGTTTCAGGTTGAAAACCTTAGGTAGTCTTTCCCAAGACCTTATAACAAAATAATATGGTATGATGTGATGCATCTATTATATGTAATTATATACTAGGTAATAATATATTGTGTATAATATAATAATCTATATATTATATATAATTTTCACAATAATGATAAATAGATTAACTCCAGTTAAAAGACAAACTTTATCAGATTAAATCCAGAGTCAATAGTAAACATTTTAGAATTTGTCGGCCAAAGAACAACTGAGAATATATATCAGGCACTTACATAATAAGAGAGAAAACAGGGGCGTCTGTGTGGCTCAGTGGGTTAAAGCCTCTGCCTTGAGCTCAGGTCATGATCCAGGGGTTCTGGGATGGAGCCCCACATTGGGCTCTCTTCTCAGCAGGGAGCTTGCATCTCCCCCGCCCCGCATCAGGCTCTCTGCTCAGCTGGGAGCCTGCTTCCCCTTCTCTCCGTTTCTGCCTGTCTCTCTGCCTACTTGTGACCTATTTGGAGGGTCTTGTTGAGATGTGTATTTTGGCTTATTATTTTTTAAGACTTTATTTATTTATTAGAGACAAAGAGAGCAAAAGAGAGCACGAGCAAAAGAGAGAGGGAGAAGCAGGCTCCCCACTGAGCAGGAAGCCTGACATGGGGCTTCATCTCAGATCCCTGGGTTCATGATGTGAGCCGAAGGAAGACTCTTTTAGATTATTATTACACTGAGGATTAATTCATTTCCATTGACTATTACGTGGAAGCTCCTCAGTTGCACAGAATTTTGAAAAATGGCAAGTTCATTCTTATTTGCCTCAAGTTCCAAAAGATTATATATTCTGTGCCAATTTATGGGAAAACAAGATCTCACTTCTCGCTTTAACTCTTGACGAATTGGCAAATGTGACTAGCAGCTAGATGGCAATGCCCACATCCCTGTCTTCCCCTTAAGGTCCTCTCCACACTTTAGAACCTGGTGTCTGAGAGTCAATGCACCTTTGCATTACAAAAGTAGTCTTAGTCAATACTAATGTGAAAGAGAATAACTGTATTTACCCATAAGGCCCTGGATTTGAATTTCACCTACTTTTCTTGCGTCACATAAAATTAATGTTTTTTTATTTTTCTCAACCAATTAAAAAAAAAGCAGTATTTGGCCTCCAAGTCCCTCAAAAGCAGGCAGTGGGCCTGATGGAGCCCATGAAATATCGTTTGCCGACTTCTGATCTTGCTTTTCTAGCCAGCCTGAATTCAGAGTCTCAACTATGAGTCAAACAGGAATTATGACTTCATCTACCAATCAGGGATTCAGAACAAGCTCAATACTGCCACTGGCTTCATATGTGATATGCTGTACGTGATTCTCCAGCTAGAATTCAGATGCCCTGCATCTAAATGTCGAGTTTCCTGCCTCTGTGATAGCACCATGAAGTGCTTCTTTCTTTTTTAAAGACACAGTTTGAAGGCGAATGGACTTCCTTCCGTCCCTTTGTCCCCTCTGAAATCTTGGCTTCAGTTGCACAAGCCTGAGGGGGGAATGGTGCTGAGCTGTAGTGAATATGCTATCACAAGAGAATGAGGCAGTGCTTTGAGGATGGTGTCTGTCCAATTCCACAGGCTTACCAAGAGAAGAACTGTCCATGTACTAATGAACCATATGGATGCACATCCTACTAACAAAATTCTATTCACATGGTTCAGCAAACAAATGTGCAGAGCGACCTTTCAGCCCTATAAATTCCCTTTAACTGGGCACATTTGTGCAGTGCACAAACCGAGCACTCCTGAGTCCCAAGCCTCTGCTTCTTAACAAATATGTCTTCATTTCATCCCTATTACTCAGAGCGCTCAAATAGGAACTCTGATCATGATCTCCATTGAAGAATAGCTTCAAACAAAAAAAGGGAGGGAGAAATATGATACCTCCTTATCATGACAAAGACGATATTCTTGATTCAGGTTTTCCACGTGACTCTGTAGAGAAGTGACATGGCAACAAGCACAGGGCAATGAGTATGGTAATGCCCTGATGCCATTGAGAAGAACACAGCTATTACGTGTTTGTTAACTGGAGGGAGCTACCAATGGTAGTCATAGAGGCACCTGTCCTGTGGTTATTCTCCTTGACATACAATATTGACTTTGTTGGATAAAAAGAGTAAAGGAAACCTCATCTAAGCTGGGAAGTTCTCCTACACATACCATTCCATGGTTAGAGTCTACATAACCAATGGGAAGGAGAAATGTAAGAATTCTCTGACAAGGGAGGACATTTTTCACATAGGATTTCACTTCCTGCTTTTAAGAAAAAGAAGGATGATCTCTCCCTACAAACAACAACCACTGCTTGCAGCCAATGAGAAAGGACCACAACCTCAAACTGTCCTTCTCTGGTGAGCTTTTGTTCAAAACAATTCCCCCCCAAATCCTCCTATGCATAATAAAAGCTGACCTTCCTTTTGTCTCTGCAGACTCAGGGGCGGTTTGCCATAGTTTGCTTGGTCCCCAATTGCAATTCTTCTCCTTTTCTCAAGTAAGCGTATTTTGCTAGTAAAACAACTGGCTATTTTTTAATTTAAGGTTGACAAGTGCACTAATAGAATTATTAATTCAGAATAATGATAAAATTAAAAATTCTTAGTGGGGGCCAGGGAGAAGGGCAGAGGGGACGAGAGAATCTTAAGCAGTCTCCGCACTCCATGCAGAGCCCGATGCAGAGCTTGATGCCATATCCCTGAGATCATGACCTGAGCGAAATCAAGAGTCTGACGTTTAACTGACTGAGCCACCCAGGCACCGCATTACTCCTGATTTTTAATGCCAACAGGTCAGTAAAGCAACCTCTCCAGGGCCCTGGTCAGGGATATGAATCTACCATTGTATGACATCTATAAGGAAGGGGGCCTGGTTTAGTGCCTTGGTTTCTAAAGCCCTGTACAATTCCATAGGTTTTCAGTATCATAGAAAGCAAAGAGAAAGACAAAATACTGTCTCTGATGGAGACATAATTTGGTCATTCATTTTTAAAATTTTCTTAACCTATTAGGAGCAAATTGATCTTAAAACTTTTATGGAAGATTAATGGACAAATAAAAGTAAAGGCAACATTTAAGAACAAAGTTGTAGAACTACAAGAGCCAGAGAATGAGCAAAAATCCATTACCTATTCTATTTACTTATTATTTATTTATGGTTAACATACAATGTTAGTTTCAGGTATACAACGTAGTGATTAAACATTTCTATACCTTATGCAGTGCTCACCACGATAACTGTTACCATCTGTCACCATACAATGTTATTAAATATCATTGGCTATATTCCCTATGCTGTACCTTACATCCCCATGACTTATTTATTTTGGAAATGGAAGTATTACCTACCTTTGATACAGTTTTTTCCCCTTAAGTGCATCACAGTATGAATAAAAATGTTTCTGTGTGGTATACATTGGCTTTACAAATATGTTTAAATCCCATGAACTATTTCTTTTAGATTAGATCATATGGAGAATAATCTTTCAACATTTTTTTATAAAAAGTTAATGTTGATATGAAGACATGAAAAGATAACATGAGAAAGAATAATTAGATCAATGTCACCTATAAACATTAATGCATAAATGTAGATAATATTTTAAAATTTTCTTCCCCTTATATTATAAAAATACGGTGACAAGATATAGTAAATTTCAAGAATATGAGGAATTAGCAAGAATGTAAAAATACTTCAACATTAGGAAGTGTATATGTATAAAATGGTGGTTTTCTTTGTGTCTGATTTTAAATAACGTGGAAATAGTTAACAGAGTTTGGCTTTTATCCAGGGAATTCTTGGGAAGGTTGAGTACGATACAGCCTCTGACTCGTGCGAAATGCACCCACAGAACACAGAGCACTGGTCCTCTGGGCCCCAGAGCCGCTGAGAGGCAGGAGAGATTTCCCTGACGTTCTGAGTTCAGGAGTATAAAGATTTATCTCCATGTGCCGGTTGTGTGCTATAATAGGAATTCACCTTCGGGGCTGTGGCTGGACACAGGGAGATGGACAGCCACCCTCTGAGCAACCGTATGGGAGCAACTGTGGTTCCTGAGAAGCTGCCAGTGGGAGAGGGGACATCTGAGGTGCTGTGGATCTTGACCTAGGAAAAAATAGGACAAACAGACCCCTCTCACTCCAAAGAATCCCCCAGCCTTACGATGTAAAGCTCAAATAAAATATCACAAGGTACTCGGGATTGAAGTTGATTCACAATAACCAGCTTCCCACCTGGGCAACCCTGTAGAAGTCTTCTGGGAAGAGCAGCTCTGGGGCATTTTATGTTGAACCTAGCAGGTGATGATCCCGGGAGCCCCAGTGAGCCCAGATGATCTACTGATGTAATCACAATATAATGGGTTCTGAATAAAACCTTTTCAATCCCAAAGGTAGATGAGATAAAGATATGTAACACACTTCTACACACATTTCTAATTTTCAAGTAAAAATAGTTAAAAGACTAAGAATGGAGTCAGCATCTAGGTTTCACCAAATACATTTCACCCAAACTTAGGGTCATTTATGAGAATAAAAAAATAATGGTATTAATCAGAACCCTGGATCTGTATGAGGGTGGGGGGCTTGCTTCCCAGGCATCAGCTGCTTCCCTCTTCTCCCCTGTGGCTCTGGGCATCTATTTGAGGTAAGGTATGAAGATGGAGCCTTACAGACCTTTCTAGAGCATGATGTCCCAGAAAACCCACAGTCAAAGTGTGTATTCATAGGAAAGGTTAGGTCTTACGGAGTCATTTTCTTTTCATTTCTCATTCTTAGTAGAAAGATCCTCTGTTCTAATTACAACCTCTTAGACTCTGAGGACAAACAAGGATCACAAAATATAAAGATTTTATTTTTCTGACAAACAGCAGGGTGAAGCTCCCCCAGGAAGGGACACGAGCCCTGTGTCTGTGTGATCCCCCATGAAGCACTGGTTCTGCACATGTTGCAGACATGCCCAACCCCTCAGTGATTTGCACGTTTCCCCAAGAGCCCATTTCTGGTCTTCAGCATCTTCATGAAGAGGCTGCTCAGACATTCGGGGTGAAAAAGAGCCTCAGTCTGGGCCTCGGATTGAACATGGGAGTCCTGACCCAACTCCTCTGCCTTCTGCTGGCCTGCCTCTTAGGTGAGGAGGGGAGTGCAGGGGACATCCCCGAGATGGTGGGAGTCCTCTCCTCCTGACTGTGGGATCTCCCCAGGGATCATCCCTCTGGATCCCTGACCTTGGAAACCCAGGTGTTCTCAGATTACGAGACCAGGGGTGCCAGAATCTTCTCAGAGGAATGTGGAGTAGGACCTGTAAACAATGCTGACTGTGTTTTGCTCTCTACCAAGCTGCCCATAGGCATGCAGGGCCTCTGGCCTTCCTCTCCATGTCCCTGAGGGAGGGCGTGTCCATCACGTGCAGGGCGAACGAAAGCATCAGCGATTATCTGATCTGGTATCAGCAAAAACCAGGTCAGGCTCCTCAGCTTCTCATCTATGATGCTGATAACCTCAAGTCTGGTGTCCCAGACCTGTACTCTGCAATTCAGTAGGAGAGAGAATTCATCCTCAAAATCAGTGCAGTAGAGACTGAGGATGCTGCCAGTTATTACTGTCAGTAGGATTATATCCTTCCTCCCAAGGTGATACAGCCCCAACCCTGGGGCTGGGTGGGGACGGCAGGGGGAGCAGTGGGCTTTGCTCCTGGTGGTTCCAGCAGCTGCATTCTGCTCTGGGTCTGTTCATCTGGGCAGGAGCTGCTTTGGGGAAGGGCTTGCAGGGTTCAAGGATCAAGGGACTTTGTCCTTTGAAAGCTTCCTTTCTTGATGACACAAATCCCAAACCTCAGGAATTGTAAAATGAAATTTCTCTTGCAGGCTTGCAACAGAATTCATCCATGGGATGGACCTTGATTCCTATCTCTGATAAACACTCTGGAGTAGGCAAAGAAAGGGAATCTGCATCCAAGTAAACACTACTAATACTACTAATACTGCTATGACTAATACTAGTATTGCAAATACTAGTACTACTAACGTTAGTACTAATTCTTCTGGCACCACTACTGTAATGCTACTACTACTAATAAAACTAATAAACATCAAGGGAGGAGTCAAGATGGCGGAGAAGTAGCAGGCTGAGACGACATCAGGCAGCAGGAGATCAGCTAGATAGCCTATCAAACCATTCCAAACACCTACGAATCCAACAGGAGATTGAAGAGAAGAAAAACAACAATTCTAGAAATGGAAAATCGACCACTTTCTAAAAGGTAGGACCAGCGGAGAAGTGAATCCAACGCGCCGGGAAGATAGACCCCAGGGGGAGGGGCCGGCTCCCGGCAAGCAGCGGAACAATGGAGCACAAAATCAGGACTTTTAAAAGTCTGCTCCACGTTGGGACATCATTCCAGAGGCTAAACTGGGGTGAAGACCTCGCGGAGACAGCGTGGCCTCGGGTCCCGTGGGGTCACAGAAGGATTGGGGGTGTCTGAGTGTCACAGAGCTCACAGGTATTAGAGCGGGGAAGCCGGCTGCAGAGACAGAGCCGAGGAGTGAGCTCTCAACTCGGGGTTTCCTAGAGCCATGGTCTGTGACACGGGCCGGTGCTATGTGCGAGGGGTCCCCACAAGATCCGGGGAGACTCCAACCCGGGAGAGCTCAGGATCTACGGGGTTCGGAGACTCCCAGTTCGGAGACTCCAGGTGGGACTCTGCCAGAGACAGAGGCGCTTGGTCACAGGCTGGGTGACCTCGGAGCACAGCCAGAAGCCAGTGAGATGGGACTGATTACGTATGATTTTCTCCAAGCGCGCTGGAGGCTGGGGAGACGGGAGTGATTAAGCGCTTTTCTGTGAAGGCGCGCTGAAGACTGGGGCCCCTAGCTCTCAGCTCCTCTGAGCCGGAGATCGGGAGGCCTCCGTTATCATTCCCGTCCTCCAGAACTCTGCGGAAAGCGTTCAGGGAACAAAAGCTCCCGAAAGAGAACCTGAGAGGATTACTTAGCCCAGCCCCTGGTAAGGGCGGTGCAATTCCGCCTGGGGCAGAGACACTTGAGAATCACTACAACAGGCCCCTTCCCCAGAAGATCAACAAGAAACCCAGCCAAGACCAAGTTCACTTAACAAGGAGAACAGCGGATTCTTATCTGGACAAAATGACAAGGCGGAAAAACTCACCACAAAAAAAAGAACAGGAGGCAGGACCGAAGGCTAGGGACCTAATCAATACAGACATTGGTAATATGTCAGATCTGGAATTCAGGACAACGATTCTCAAGGTTCTAGCCGGGCTCGAAAAAGGCATGGAAGATATTAGAGAAACCCTGTCAGGAGAAATAAAAGCCCTTTCTGGAGAAATAAAAGAACTAAAGTCTAATCAAGTTGAAATTAAAAAAGCTATTAATGAGGTGCAATCAAAAATGGAGGCTGTTACTGCTAGGATAAATGAGGCAGAAGACAGAATTATTGATATAGAAGACCAAATGACAGAGAATAAAGAAGCTGAGCAAAAGAGAGACAAACAACTACTGGACCACGAGGGGAGAATTCGAGAGATAAGTGATGCCATAAGACGAAACAACATTAGAATAATTGGGATTCCAGAAGAAGAAGAAAGAGAAATAGGAGCAGAAGGTATACTGGAGAGGATTATTGTAGAGAATTTCCCTAATATAGCAAGGGGAACAAGCATCAAAATCCAGGAGGCCCAGAGAACACCCCTCAAAATCAATAGGAATCGACCCACACCCCGACACCTAATAGTAAAATTTACAAGTCTTAGCGACAAAGAGAAAATCCTGAAAGCAGCACGGGACAAGAAGTCTGTAACGTACAAAGGTAAAAATATTAGATTGGCAGGAGACTTATCCACAGAGACCTGGCAGGCCAGAAAGAACTGGCATGATATATTCAGAGCACTAA
>RCUC01154254.1:0-23206 GCA_003697995.1 Taxidea taxus jeffersonii
AGGCCAGCATTACTCTAATAACAAAACCAGACAAAAGACATCACAGGAAAACTACAAACCAGTATCTTTTGTAAATATAGATACACAAAATCACAAATTGAATCCAAAATTACACACCACAAGCAGATGGGATTTATCTCAGCTATGCAAGGCTGATTCAACATGTGAAAATCAGTTCATGTGACCTAGCACTACCAACAGGCTAAAAAAGAAAAATGTATAATCCTATCAGTAGTTGCAGAAAAAGCATTTGACAAATCCAATACCCATTCATGATAAAAACTTGGTAAACTAGGAATAGAGGAAAATATTGTAAACTTGATAAAGATTATCTGCAAAAATTTTACAGCAAGCATCATATTTAATAGTGAGAAACTTGAAGCATTCCCACTAAAATCAGGTGGAAGACAAAATGTCCCTTCTCACCACGCATTTTCAACATTGTACTGGAAATCCTTGCTAATACAATAAGTCAAAAAAAGGATAAAGAATGCATACAGATTGATAATGGAGAAATAAAACTGTCTTTGCTAACAGATTGACATTACTGTGTAGAGAATCTGAAAGAACTGATGAAAAAATTTGAAAATAACAAGTGATATAGCAAATTAATACATAAAATGCAGTTGTTTTCTTATACAACAGCAATGAATAAGTGGTATTTGAATTTAAAAACACAGTATGTTAGTCAACAAAAAATGAAATACTTAGGGGTAAATCTATCAAAATATGTACAAGATCTGTATGAGGAAAAGAACAAAACTCTTGATGAAAGAAATCAAAGACAAACAAAATCAGTGGAGAGATATTCCATATTCATGTATAGGAAGACTAAGTATTATCAAGATGTCAGTTCTTTTCAACTTGATCTATAGATTCAGTGCAATCTCCATCAAAATTCCAGCAAGTTATTTTGTGGATATTAACAAGCTAATTTTAAAGTATATGTGGAAAGGCAAAAGACCCAGAATAGCCAATACAGTATGGAAGAAGAACAAATTTGGAGGACTGACACTACTCATCTTCAGGACTTGTTTTAAAGCTGCAGTAATCCAGACAGTGTGATACTAGTGCAAGAGGAGACAAAAGATTCATTGAATAGAATAGAGCCCACAAATAGACCCACGTAAGTATGGCCAGGTAATCTTTCACAAAGGAGCAAAGACAATATAGTAAAGATATTTTTCTCAACAAATGGTGTAGGAACAACGGGATGTCCACATGTAAAAAATAATGATGATGATTCTAGATACAGACCTTATACCCATCATAAAATTTAACTTAAACTGGATCACAGACGTAAACTGAAAATTCAAAACTGTAAAACTCCTGGAAGATAATATAGGAGAAAACCTAAACAACCTTTGCTGTGGTGATGACTTTTTGAGAACACAAGCCACAGACTGGGACAAAATATTTGCAAAAGACAGGTCTGATAAAGGACTGTTGCCCGAAAGAAATTGTTGCCCAATAAGAAAACAAACAACCTGATTAAAAAATGGTCTAAACACCTTAACAGACATCTCACCTAAGAAGATACATGTACGGCAAATAAGCATATGAAAAAGAGCTACCACATCATATGTCATGAGGGAAATGCAAATTAAAAGCAATGAGATACCACTATACATCTCTTAAAATGGTTGAAATCCAGAACACTGACAACACCAAATGCTTGCAAGGAAATGGAGCAACAAACTCTTAACTCATTCTGGTGGTGGAATACAGCCACGATGGAAGACAGTTTGGCAGATTTTTTTTTATAAAACTAAATTTACATTTATAATCCAGTGATCACATTCCTCTGCATTTCCCCAAAGGAGTTGAAAACTGTGTCCACACAAAAACCTGCCCTCAGATTTTTATGGCAGTGTTACTCACTTTATTCAATTGCCAAAACTTGGAAACAACCCAGATGTTCTTCAGTAGAATAGATAAATAAACTGCAGTATATAGAGTCCAGGGAACATTACATAGCGCTAAAAAGAAATGAGGTGTCAAGCCATGAAAAGACATGGATGAAATTTAAATGCGTATTATTAGTGAAAGAAGCCAATCAGAAAAAGATAGTTACTGTATGACTCCAACTATATGACATTCTGGAAAAGGCAAAAAGGAGACAGTAAAAGGATCAGAGGTTGCCAGGGGTTGGAAAGAAAGAGGAATGATGGGCAGAGCAGAGAGAATGTTTAGGGTAGTAAAACTACTCTGTATGATACTATGATGGAGATGTGTCATGATACATTTGTCAAGACCCATAGACTATGGAACACCAAGAATGAACGCTCATATGAATGATGGGCTTTCTGATGGGTCAGTGTAGTTTCATAGATGATTAACAAACAGCACTATTGTACATGAGGTTCATGGTGGAAGGGGTATGAGTGTGTGGGTTCAGGGGACACATGGGAACATTCTGTACTTCCTGCTCTGTTTACCTGAAACTGGACTAAAAAAGAGTCTGTTGAAAATGTCATTGAACTAAATACACAAGTACATATAAAATACGGGAAATCTGAGTAAGATTGGGGGACTGCATCACTTTCAGTATCTTGGTGGTTATACTCTACTGTAGTTTTGCAAGATATTACCATTGGGGGAAACTGGGAAAAGGGTACACAGGATCTGTTTTATTTTTCGCAACTGCCTGGGACTCTATAATTAACTCAAAATGTAAGTGTTTAATTAAAAAAATGTACACTAGATCAAGTCTCCATCCTCCTTAAAAGCATTTGACTTCCATCCCACTTAGAATAAAAAAAGACATTCTTTCTAGATTTTATATGATTCTGTAAGATGTGTCCCCTGTCAGCATTTCTAACCATCTCCATCTCTATTGCTCCTTCTGTAGGCTTCAGTGGTGGCTTCCTTTCTGTTCCTTTGATAAGCCAGGCCATTTACCAAGACGTTCTGCTTGTTCCTTCTGCCTTGGAACCTTCTGCAAGTCATCTGTGTATCTGCCTCAGGCATGCCCATCATTTTAAATGTCCCCATTTCAGAGTGTGTCCCAGATCATTCTATGGAACATGGTCTGCACAGATACTCTCTTCACATTTACCTTTATTACCTCATTTATGCTACCCATCATTAACAGCTTTCTCTAATTTGACTTGCCCTTTCCCCCTTACACATCTACTTCCGCAGAATGCAGAGTGCATGAGTGCAGAGTTGTCTGTCTTGCTTCCTCCTGTGCCCGAATGCCCAGTTCAGTACCCCACTCCTAGGAGGTGCTCAGTAAATAAATGCTAAATGAGTGAATTTTTATAAAAAAAATGCATGAATGTCGCTAAGAAGATCCCCATTAAAATAAGGAAGAAATGAACAGACGGAACTCTAGCTTAGGACTTTAACAATGCCGCAGTTTGAATCGCAATTTCACAGAGAACTAATAGTTTTAAAAGGAGGAAAACATTTTGCTCGGTGGGAACCAAAGTAAATTTCCCAGTTTTTCTGAACATATGTAGAGGTGAGTCTGAAAAGTAATTAACTACAGGTTCTTGACTGAGACGCAGACTCTGTGTCTGAGAGGGAAATCAATGGATTATCAGGGCAAATAAGGGCCTCTGCTCTCCTGAGATGAAGAGCCAAGGTCAAGAAGAATTACAAAGCATAAGACATTACAAAAATTACAAAACATAAAAGAAAGAGAAAATGCCCAACTCATGGACAAAATGTGTTTACTCCCCACTGCTGCACACTGGCCTGACTTCTTCCTGTAAGAGTTGTTGGGAAGCAAAGCTCGAAGAACCAGGCCTGGGTTTGCTCCCCTCACCTCTTAACGCTGCACACGCCCTAGACATGTGCTACTGTCGACAGGCCCCTGGCTAGTCTAGCGGTGTTTTTTTGTTTTTGTTTGTTTGTTTGTTTTTGTTTTGTTTGTTTGTTTCCATTCTCTGCTGTCTCAGTCAGTTAGGGTTGTTATAACATGATACCATGGACGGGGTGGCTTACACAACATAAATTTAATTCTCTCAGTTCTATAACCAATCTGGGGATTGAGTTCCCACTGAACCTCCTCTTGGTTATGCCCTCAGGAGATGGAGAGAGAATGACAGTGCCTCCTCAGGGCACTAATCTCAGCATAAGGGCTTCACGCTCATGATCTAATCACCTTCCAAAAGCCCATCTCCAGATACCATCACATTGGCGATTAGGGGTTCTACATATGAATTTGGGGTAACACAGATATTTAGTCTGTAGTACCCGTCAGTTGCACCTTATCTCTTCTGACCCCAAACGAGTTTACCAAAGTGTCATTCCTCAATCTCTTGCTCTCAGCTGGGTCTGGAGTGTAAGAAATGAACAAACAGGAAGCTTTTGTTAGAAACCTTGTATTATCCCAGTGATGAGACGGTTGACCTTCAGAAAGCCCAGGGATCAGGATGCATTTCTTACTGATGGGGACACATCCAGCACTCCCTTCTTAAAGAGCAGGGTTTAAAATGTTTTGTTGTTATTGGCTTCTTGTAAGATTAAGATTAAGCAGTAGTTTGTGTGTGTGTGTGTCTGTGGTTTTTATTTCTGTTTTTATTTTGTTGTTTATTTTTGTTTTTGTTGTAAGATTTACTTATTTTAGAGAGAGAGAGAGAGAGTGCAGGGGGGAGGAGCAGAGAGTGTCTTAAGCAGACTCCGCCCCTGAGCTGAGATTGACACGGGCTCAGTCTCACAACCCTGACTTCGAGGCCTGAGCCAAAGCCAAGGGTCAGACACTTAACGGACTGTGCCACCCAGGTGCCCAGATTTAGCAGTAGCTTTTGAAAAACTTATGCTGCTCTAAAAAGAAAGTTTGAAAGCTTCTCTACCACACTCCTGATTTTCCTCCTTTCTTTCCTGGTATAATGGCTACACCTTTCAGTTCTCTTTTTGGACACCCCTCACAATCCAATTTGCCAAAGGTCAGTTTGCCCCCATAGTGGCCCTCGTTTTTCCCTGCTCACTCCCTTGGTGTCCTATTCAGTTGCTTGATTTAAATGCCATCTGCATGTTGATAACTCAAAAACATTTATCGTTAGCCCTGACATTGCCTCTGAACCTCAGACTTACCTAGTTGGCAGCCTATAAGGTTTCTTCCCTTGAATGTGTGGTAGACATCTCAAGAGTGGCATGACATCCATCCTGAACCCATATTCTTGACTTTCCTCTATCACTGCATCCTTCAGCAAGTCCTGAATCTGCTCAGTCTTTGAAACTTGTCCCATCATTTCTCACCACCTGGTTAGCTGGCACCCTCGTCTCTGTGATTTCCTGCAACAACATCCCATTTCCTTTACTTCTACTCCTGACCTTCTACAGTCTCCTCAGGGCAGCTAGAGAAATCCCCTCCAGATAGAAATCAGATCATAACATTCCCTTGCACAGAATTCTTGAGTTACTTCTTAACACAGTGACTTCTTAGCACAGTGAATAAAAACCTAGGTCCTTACTGTGGCCACGAGGCCCTGACCCTTCTCCCGACACCCTTCTGTGGCTGACTGCTCCAGCCGCCCAGTCTCCCCTCCACCCTCATTCACACCAAGCATGCTGCTGCTCATATCTTTGCATCCCAAGACTATGTTCTGAGGGTTAGAAGTTAAGGAGGAAGAGTGGATATATCCTATACACAGATATTTCTGATATTACATCAGCCATTCATTTACTCTCATGATGAAGCAATCCTGTTTCTGATATTACCTCAGTCATTCATTTAATCTCATGATGAAGCAATTTATGGGAAAAAAGTGTATATATAGATATACATGTATATATTGGTAGATACGATACTTTATGGGTATAGGGCAACAATTTTATAAGGCAAATAGAGTATTAATTTCTTGAATTAAAAATAATTTTTGAAACTCTTTCTTGCAATCCATTTCTCATACTGTAGACATTTCCCCATAAAGAAAAGAGTGGGAATGCCCCCTGACAGGGCAACTGGTTGTTTCTATTAAGTCACCAGTAGGTCTAATTTGTTTATATCAACTTCTTTGGCCATTAACATTGCCCTGTTGGGCTGTTTTTTACAATCCACCCCTCCCCACTTTCACACACATACACACATGCACACACATGGACCTTCATACTCATCACACACTCTAGCCAAGTTCCTTTTGCAAGCAGTTGCCTGGACAAGTATCATGGGCACCTGTTCACGTCCAATGGTAATGGAAGTCATGGTCTTCCCATGAATCAGTGACATAGTGATGGAAGCCCAGCAAAACCGCTCCTGGAGTCTTGAAGCTGTATCCTACCTAACATATTAAGTATGTCCTTGGAAAAGAGAACACTTTTCTAACAACAATTTGGTATTGGCAAAACCCACCCACTCCCGGAGAAGAAGTGCCGAGAACCTAGCTTGCCATTGAATTTGATGAGGCCTGACCGTTAGGACCAGATTCACCAGATTCTTTCTGCAGAAAAAGCAGCAGCACAAAGGGACACGTGAAAGGGACATGGAACAGGAGTCATCAGACTCTGGCTTGCCATCTGTTTCACGCTGTCTTCTTTTTAATTCTTTCAGAGTTCAGCTCAGTGGCCACCTCCTGTAGGCAGGTTTTCTCCATTTCCGCCGATCTCCATAGAGACATGACAGTGGGCCTGAGCCCTGGCAGCAGGGGGCAGAGAAATGACATTCTACAGGTATGTGATCTTTACCTCCTTCATGATGAGAGGGACTGACCTGCCTCATCTCCCCCTTTTACAGTTGGCTATCCTGAAGGACTCCTGTTCAAATTTTTAAAAAAATTTTAAAAATATGTATCACCTGGGGAACTTGTAGAAAATGCTCATGCCTAGGCCCTGCCTCCAGGGATTGGGACTTGCTTGGTGAAGGGTGAAGCTTGGTAGAGGCCCCACGTTGAGGCCTCCTTGAAGCAAGGGTTAAACCTCTTGGTTACGGAGGTTTTGAAAGCATGTTTTGCCACCTAAGAATTGTTTTCTCCTATTAAAAAAAAAATCAGGACTGACAATATTTCCCTGGATTGTTATTCATTGGGTGGGATCACCTTTGTCCCATTTTGAACTGTCCCCTTAGGCAGTTGCTTAACCCCTGAGTCCTAGAGTCTAGAATCCTAGAGTCCTATAGTCTCTATTGTAAGGTGGGTATTTTTTTTTTTTTAACCCCTGGTGGGGAAGGGGCAGAGAGAGAGTGTGTCCCAAGTAGACTCCCCATTGTGTGTGGAGCCAGATGCACAGGGCTCGGTCTCACAACCCTGAGTTCATGACTGAGCGGCTATCAGCAGTGGTACGCTTAACTGGCTGACCCACCCAGGGGCTTCTGGGGGTTTAAATAAGTAACAACACATGGGTTTGTTGGGAGAAACAGATGAGGGAGTGTGAGACGAGTCCTCAGTCTTCGGCTTGGAATCCAGGCGTTTGGCGAGCTTCTGGCCTTGGCATACGCCACCTGGCACAGTGAGTACGCGCTCCGTGGTGGGCCCTAAGAAAATGTTAATCCTTTCTTCTCTTTCCCTTGCCCCAGTTGCTCTTTTCTGTCCCGATTCCCTATCCTTATGAGCCAGGCCTTTGGTATGTAGTCAGGAAGACTGAGATGTCTAAGTCCTATTTTGAATTCTGTCCCTTATTTAATTATGGTGACATAAAGAGGATATGGTGTGTGTACGTGTGTAATAAGGAGTTCAGGTGTATAGTTAAGGAATGGTTCTGTTTCTAACTGCTGAGGAAAAACATGGAGAGGACAGAACCTATAACATTGGGATTTAAGCCACGGGCAATGCCGGGCACCTGGGAGGAGTTTAAAAACTTCTGAGGGCCTGGGGTGCTTGGGGGGCACAGTCAGTTAAGCGTCAGACTCTTGGTTTCAGCCCAGGTCATGATCCGAGGGTCATGGGATCCAACCCTAGGTCCTGGGGCTCTGTGCTCAGCAGGGAGCCTGCTTAAGCTTCTCTCTCTTCCCCTCTCTCCCTCCACCCCAGCTCATGCGCGGATGTATTCTCTCTCTGTCTAGAAACAAAACAAAAACAAAAGACAAAAAACTTCTAGGGGACCTTGTTATTCTGAGTGTGCTCCTCAGGAGTATGGGTATTTCCCGGGAGCGTGACGTCGGGCCCCATCCCGGACCTGCCCCGTCAGAATCTGCCCTTCAGCAAGGTTCCCAGGTGATCCCTGTGCACAGTCGGTGTGAGAAGTGCCCCGAGAAGGCGATGAGATGATGGCTGACAGCTGAGGGCGCCCGCGGAGCTGATTTACAGGGGGCTCCTCTCTTGCCCTCTCCACGGCGCTGGCTGTCCGAAGCCCAGTCTGACGACTCAGTGCTTGAGACCACAGGGCCCTGTTGTCAGGCCCGACTCTGCGTCTGAAACAGCTCTCAGTCCCTGCTGTGCATCTGGCCCCGGTACTGTGAGCACCCAGATCCCTTGCCGTCCTCGCGCTGTGCCTTGACTTCCGGCACGTCTCGCCCAGCCCCATTTTTTCAGGCTCCCATCCTGATCTCCCATCCATGACCTTCTGACTCGTGGCATGGGCCCGTGTCCGAATCTCTGACCTTCCCACCTTGGGATCAGACACACGGTGATGCTCTTTCACTTCTGACCACTGGTCCCTCCCGCCCCCTTCTTTCTCATGTGTTCCCACTCTGGGAACACATGAGCCCTCCCAGGCTCAGCCCGAGGGCAAGGGCTTCTGGAACTGTGCCGTGTAAGGAAATCAGATCCAGGAGGCAGATTCCGGGGAATCTCCGGGGGCTGCTGGGACCCTCTCTGCAGCCACCTGATCTTCATTCTGGCCTCTGAGTGCTACACAGCTCTCTGGAGCCACTTTTCTAGATGAGGTCCGGGAAGGGAGAAGGAGGCTGGGACCAGAGGACATGTTGCTCAGAAAGCTAATACTCCAAGTGGCCACTGCCGACTCCCCGTGTACTCTCCACACTCCCACTTTGGACTGGCCTGCAAGTTCTGGCCTTTCTCCTGAACGATCTTTTCATGCTCGACGAAACTGGTTACCTGGAAGATACTCTCTGCTGCTTTGCAAACCACAGTGATGTTGGAAATAAAACTCCGTAAAATCAGCCCCTGACATCTACATCAATCGGTCATTGACTGAGCAGCCCCTAGAGGAGCCCATCAAGCTGCCCTCACTTGTTTTCCTACAGATAGGATATTTTGGCTTATTTGAGCACCTATTGTTTGACGTTTTAAATTATACATGTATTTTTTTTATCCCAGTCATTTCTGAAGCAAAACTGACTTCCCTGGTAATTATATTTTCCCCACAACGGCAATTTCACTGCTTCTTTTCATTTTACTACAAGATGCCTGTGGGTTATGATGCTGGTGTCGGTTCTCACCCACCCACATCCCTTCAAGGCGGCGGAGAAAGGTGTCGACATTTCTAAGGTGGGCCCGGCTAATGTGTAGTTCCCCCAATTTCACATTCGGAGGCGTGTATTGTATTACTTCTGGCCATCGACCAGCTCCGTGCACGTTTTGGATTTATTTTAGAGGCTACTAAATTTGGGAGCTCTGTATGCAAAGATACAGCCTTGAGTTGGCTGCGTTCTATTAAGACATACTCTTAAGTGGAACTTACGTATACTATTAGTAAGATTATTTGGGGTTTTAAGTAGTAGTTTATATTCCCCAAAGTCCACTTCAGAAGAAATTTGGCGGGAACAAATGATAATCTATGAGCCAGGCAAATTCCGGGAAAGATGGTCTGTGACCCCGGTCCGTTTGGGAGTTCATCTGATGTGCTGGACTGACTTGCCCTCTCGCATTTGATGAATGAACTACTCCCATCCTGTGCGCTCTCCTGCGCTTTGCCACCACTCACATTACCACCTCTTGGGCAGATCCTTCATCAAGCCCCTAATGTGGCATTTCTCAAATTGCCAGTGTCAATTCTTTAGTAAGTCATGAAAGCAATTTAGTGAGTTTTATACAGCCTTTTTTTTTTTTTTTTTTGGTAATGAATAGATCAGAGTGACTCATAGACAGAAAGGAAAAGTATTGTTTTGTGAAATATTTATTTCAGTGGGGGGTGTGTGCGCGTGTGTGTAATTACATGGTAATGTGGATTTTATTGCCTTTTGGGGGTTGTAGCAAAGAAAAGTTTGAGATGCATAAATGGACCTAATATTGGTTCCTTCCTAAAATGATTCCATGCTCTGGATATTAAGGATCTTTGTCTTTCAAGAAGCTAGAGTCTTGAGGTTGCTGCTAAGCTAATGGCCATCTTGAGGACACCCACATGCAGCGCACACCCCCCCCCCCACATAAGTGCTTGAGCATCTTGCCTTCATGGGCCTCTGAGCCTGGTTCTACCCTCGATCATGTGGGGGGGGGGGCGATGAAGAAACCACGTCCTTTCCTTGACTTCTAGCCATTGGGATAGGTGGAAAACTGTGAAGTGTAGTGAAAAAGAATCTAAAGAGAACAATTACCTTGAAAACAAATATTTAACATTGTCAGAGACTGCTGTAAAAAGACTTCCGGTCCAGGTGGTATTACAATCGGGAGCTTTCAGGCCTTAAAAGAATAAATATTTCTCTCTATATAAATGATTCCATGATACAGGAAAAGAGAATACTTTTCAATTGACTTTATATTGTGAACATATCTGGAAACCAAAGACAGGTCAAAAAATGGCAACAGAAAAACCCCAACATATCAATTGTACCTATTACTATAGGCAGAAACTTCCAAAATTAAATGCTAGAAAATAGAATTTATCAGTTTATTTTTTTAAAGACTTTATTTACTTATTTGAGAGAGAGAGAGTGAGATCATGAAAGGGGAGAAGATCAGAGGGAGAAGCAGACTCCCCATGGAGCTGGGAGCCTGATGCGGGACTCGATCCCAGGACTCTGGGATCATGACCTGAGCTGAAGGCAGTCGCTTAACCAACTGAGCCACCCAGGCACCCAAATAGAATTTATCAGTTTATTGAAAGAATAAATGCATGACAGTTTGATCCCATAATTGGAGAATATACAAATGATTCCACATAAAGAAATCTATTAATATTACCCATCACATTAGTAAGGTAAAGGAGAAAATAAATGATCATACATAGATGTGGAAAGGTGTTTTGATAAAAGTCAACGTTTGTTCTTAATTCATTCTTTTTTTTTTTTTTGAAGATTTTATTTATTTATTTGTTAGAGAGAGAGTGAGCGAGCGAGCACAGGCAGACAGAGAGGCAGGCAGAGGCAGAGGGAGAAGCGGGCTCCCTGCCGAGCAAGGAGCCCGATGTGGGACTCGATCCCAGGACGCTGGGATCATGACTTGAGCCGAAGGCATCCGCTTAACCAACTGAGCCACCCAGGCGTCCCCTTAATTCATTCTTAACACCAATGATGATAACAATGCTCCAGGGAACTCCAATACCACATACATAACATTACACATCTAAAACAGTGGCAAACACATTACATAATAACAGATACAGAAAAGCCAGAAAAATACCAAGAATAGATACGATGACTTCTGTTACTCAGCATCGTACTTGATAAATTTTCTGTATATGTATCTATCCCTAAATAATAAAGTGCTTCATTGTCCTACTGTTTAACTTTGTATAAGTAACATTATACTGTATGTATTCTTCTGTGATTTGCATTTCTCACTGAACATTATACTTCTGAGACCCCACAATGTTGGTGAGTAGTGTTATTTAACACATTTGAACTTTTTTAGTATCCCACTGTACAAACACATCCTTTTTCTAATCTTCTGTATATAGGCATATAGATTTTTTTTTTGCAGTTACATGTAATGCTGCTGGGAATATTTATGTGCATATCTCTTGGTCCCAATGTGTAAGAATTTTTCTAGGGTGTATACCTAAGAAAGGAATTCTTGAGTCATTTGGCAAGCATACATTCAACTCTATAAAGTAAGGCTGAGTTAGTATCCATTGTGCATGCACCCATGTAGAATTATATCCCCAGAGTGAATGAAAGTTCTCTTGCTCTAGTCCTCATCACATTTGTTATTCTACATTAAAGATCAAAATATTTGCTCATCTATTGGGTACGGGATGCCAACGCATTATATTTTGTGTTTTCTTTATATTGATGGAGTTGAACATCTTTTCATATGTCTTGTTCTCTGAAATGTTTGTTCATATCATTCACCAATTTTATGTAAGGCTGGGTTTTTTTTATTGATTTGTAGTTCTTTACATATTTTGATACAAATTCTTTGTCAGTTAATGTGTTGCAAATATCTCCCACCAGTGTGTAGCTTATCTTCACGCTGATGGTGTCTTTGGATGTCTCATTACTTTTCTCAACTCTCTTAATAATTTTGATGTCTGTAGATATTTTTGTGTTTTATGTAAACAACTCTGTTACCTATGAATAATAAGAGTTGCCTTTACTTTGAATCTTCTAACTTCTATCTCTTTTTCTGGCTAGGACATTCATGCTATTTTGAATAGAAGTAGTGATGGTGAAAATTCTCATCTCATCCTGGTTTTGCATAAAACATGTCTTAGACTTTACCATTAGATATGATATCTATTTAGATTTTATAGATATCCTTTCTTAAGGTTAAGAAAATTATGTTCTTTTTCTCATTGTGAAAATTCATCAGTGTTCCTATATCTTTTGAGATAGCCACGTGATTTCGTCCCTTTAATCTGTTAATCTGGCAGATTGCCCTATTAGCTTTTCTAATGTGGCATCAGTCTTGATATTGTGGAATAAATCTAAATAAGTAATACTTAGGATTGGAGTTTACTAATATTTATTAGGATATTTTCATATATGTGAAGCTAGCTGTCCTTATCTTTTTTAGGCCTCTCAGATTTTATTTTATATTTTATTTTATTTTGAGGGTGAGTGAGTGAGTGTACACACAAGTGGAGGGGAGGGGTGAGGGGAGAGGGAGAAGGTGAAGCAGGCTTCCTGCTGAGCAAGGAGCCCAATGCTGGGCTCAATCCCAGATGCCCTGACTGACCGAGCCACCCAGATGCCCCAGGATTCTCAGATGTTAGCATTAAGTTACTATTAGCTGGCCTAAATTTGTTGGAAAGTATTTTCTATTTTTCTGAAAAAGTTTGTGTAACATTTTAACTATCTATTCTTTGAGTGCAGGTAGAATTTCCTTATAAAATCATCCAAGTCTATTTTCTTTGTGGAAGGATTTTTAACTACTAGGTCAATTTTTAAAATATTTATGGAACCATTCAGATCTCCTAGTTCTTCTGATCTATCTTGGTAATTTATATTTTTCTAGAAATCTGTATATTTCATCTAAGTTTTCTGATTTATTGGCATAAAATGTCAAAAATATTCTTATTTTAAATGTTATATTTTTATTTATAAGTTTTTTTTTTTTTTAATTTTTTTTTTTTTTTTTAAACCTTTCCTTATTCAGTATGTGTCTAAATTCTCCCATGTATTTATCGAGTTCTTTGCTCATCATTCTTCAGGATTTCAGATTTTTCTTCTGACATCATTTTCTTTCTCCTCAAGTTCATCCTTTAGAAATCCCTTTAGTGAGTTAAAGGACAAACCCTTTCTATTTTAGTTGCTCTGAGAATATCTTTATCTCATCTCATTTCCTAACTAATGATTTCACCAGATATAAAAGTCCAGGTCTCAGCATTTCAAAGATGCTATGCCACTGTCTTCCCTTCTGCTCTTGCTGTGGGAGGCTGGATAATGGTGTCCCAAAGATGTCCATGTTCTAATTCTTGGAACCTGTGAATATGGTGCCTTTCAATGTAAAAGGTAGTTTATATATGGGATTAAATTAAGGATCTTGAGATGGAGAGATGATCCTAGATTATTCAGATGAACTCCATGCAATCACAAGGGTCATATAAGAGCTAGGTGGGTATGCCAAAGTCAATAGTAGGATGTGTGGTAACAGAGGAGAGGCTGGGCTGCTGCAACCACAAGCTGACAGCTCTAGAAGCCAGAAAGGGGGGCTAAGGTCCCCTGGAATCTCTAAAGGGAACCTCCCCTGCTGACATCTTGAGTTTAGTCCCCTGGGACTCATTTTGGACTTCTGACCATCAGAATTGTAAGAAAATTAATGTGTAGGGGTTTTAGACACCACATTAGTGGTGTTATGCTACTGTAGCAGTAGGACACTAAAGCAGTTGCTTTTGAGGAAACTGGTCTCAGTCTAATCATAGTTCAATCACTGGTCATTTGTTTTTTCTCTCTGGCCCCCCAACTTTCTTTTTTTTAAAGATTTTATTTATTAATTTGACAGAGAGAGAGAGATCACAAGTAGGCAGAGAGGTAGGAAGGGGGGTGGGGAAGCAGGCTCCCCACTGAGCAGAGAGCCCGATTTGGGCCTCGATCCCAGGACCCTGAGATCATGACCTGAGCTGAAGGCAGAGGCTTAACCCACTGAGCTACCCAGGTACCCCATGGCTCCCCAACTTCTAAAGTTTGGAACTTTTCTTTGGTAGTCTGCGAGTTTATTTTGATGTCTAAGTGTGGATACCTTTATTTATCCTATTTGAATTGCCTAATTGGTGTCTCTCTGATCATTGCTGGAAAATTCTAATTTATTGCCTCTTTTCATGTCATCTCTCCTGCATTCTCTCTCTTTTCTCCCCCTGGGACTCCATTAACATTTGCAGATCTTTTCCATCTGTCCTCAATGTCTGTTAACCTCTCTTTCATGTTTCATGTCTCTGATTCCATGTGCCAGATCCCTCGTAATTCTCATGTGTATTTTCCAGATTGCCTCTTTAGCTGTGTCCAATCTTCTACTTCTTCCTCCCATTGACTCTTTAAAGCAAATTGCTATATTTACATTTCTCAAAGTTCTGTTTGGTTTTTCAAACATATGGTCAGTTTTCATAGTCTAATGTTTTTTCATCGTTCTTTCAACATGCTCATTTATTTCTGTAAACATTTAGAACATACTGGTTTTATATTGTCCGTTCCATGGTCTACAGCTTTTACAGACCTAATAATGTACTTTGTTGTTTCTCCTGACTCTTAGTCACAGCTTTAGTTCCTTCCTGTGTTCAGTAAGTCGGTGAGCTCCTGTGCATTGAGTCTTTTATCCACAGAAATTCTTTTAGATACGTGTATAGTGTGTTCCTCCAGAGGGAATTTGCATTTGCTTCTGCCAGGCACCCTGGAGAACTTTCAACCAGGAAAGGCTTTAAACTAAATTTTAGCTTAAAATTTTATACGACACAGTACAAATTCAAACCCCAAATCTCTGTGTTGTGTGGTTTTGGGGTTAGGGATTTTAATGAGAGGCTTTCACCTCTCTCTCTGCTCTGTCCAAGGTCAAGCCAGGGACATATCACTGCTATCTCCTTTGGCATGGTGGATTTTTTTTTCTAGGTTATCTACTGATCCAGTCAGATTTCTGATGACATATGTGTGAGGGGATTCCAGTCAGACATCCCACACTGCTCAGGCCCTGGGCTTTGCTGCAGTCCTGCCAGTCCATTAAAATGGGGACCTAAGCCACCAGGGACTGGCAGATATCTTGAGGGCAAAACAGGCTCTAGTACTTGCCTATTAGTTCCTGGATTTTCACTTCTTGTCATTTCTAACCTCTGAGATGCCTTTATTTTCCTGGCAGTTCATGTGTACATTAAGAAATATGTCATCAATATTTTATGCAGCATCTTTCAGTGTGAGGACTCTAAATACCTCTAATGCTATATTTTTATAAAGTTCCTTGAATTAGTTAGCTGTTTCTGTGTAATCAATTATCCTATTACTTAGTGTCTTCAAGCAACCCTCGGTTTCTGACAGGTTCTGTGGGTTAGGAATCTGTCTGCAGCTTTTCTCTCAGAAGGCTTCAGTAAAGGTCTTGACCAGAGCTGGAGTCCTTTCAAGGTTCAACTACGGAAGGGTCTGCTTCCAACCTCACTCATGTGCTTCTTGGCAGGTCACAGGACATTAATGTCCTGGCTCACTCACAAGGCAGTTGACAAGGCTCACACCCTTGCTGGCTATTGGTTAGAGACATTATTTCCTTGCCACTCAGGTCTTTCCACAAGGCTACTCACAACATGGGAACTTGCTTCTCCCTGAGTGAGGGCTCTGAAAGAAGGAGAGACACAGTAAAGACAGCATGAGCAAGTGAGCAACATGGAAGTTATATCTGTTTGTAACCTCCTTTCAGAAATGACATCCCATGACTTTTGCCATCTTCTGTCCATTAGAGGAAAGTGATTATTTCCAGCCCATTCTCAAGGGAAGGTGATTACACAAGAGTGTGAATACCAGAAGGCAAGGGTTTTTTGGAGCCATTTTAAAGGCTGCCTACTTTGCTTCTATAAATCATTTTAAAAAATGAGAAAGTAGAAAAAAAGATGAAGAACATATATGGGGCATTTTTTATTTCAGAGAAGAAATTTAAATGTCTGATAAATACACCAAAATAATACGCTCTCTCTAATAATCAAAGAAATACTATTTAAAACAGCAGTTAGGTAACAATTTTTACCTTTCAGATTGACAAATTTCTTTTTAATATCATTGAGTGTAGATGAGAATACATAGAAAATAGCAACCCTGTGCAGTGCTAGTGGGAGTGTAAATTAGAATCTGCTTTGTAATTTAATTTGGGAATATGTTAATTTACTTAAAAATCTATATATCCTTTAAAATCTATGTTAAAATGTATTTTCTGGGTTTCTTGTTTGGGTCAGTTGTTGGAACATGCAGTTCTTTGTCTTGGGGTGGTAAGTTTGAGCCCCATGTTGGGTGTAGAGATTGCTTAAAAATAAAACCTTTAAAAAATTATTTTCCACCAATTTTACAATGAGAGACTCATCTCAAGGAAAAATCATAAAAGCATGGAAATATTGATATAAAATATGCTCCTCTTTATGGTAAACCCACTGGGAATTAGCGTCTAAAAGAAGTCATTGGTGAAAGTACTCCATATGCTCATAAGAGAAAACTATGCCATTGTTAAAAATAATATTACAGGGGAGCCTGGGTGGTGCAGTTGTTGAAGTGTCCAACTCTTGGTTTTGGCTCAGGTCATGATCTCACAGTCATGAGATCCAGCCCCATATCTAGCTCTGTACTCAGTGCAGAGTCTGCTGGAGATTCTCTCCCTTTTCCTCTGCCCCTTCCTTCATGCACATTCTCTCTCTCTCATAAATAAATCTCTAAAAAATAACAATATTACAGAACTATATAAGTTAACATAGGAAAATGTACCCAACATAATATTAGTAAGTGAAACAATGTATATTGTGTGGTCCAGTTTTATTAAATATAATGTTCAATATAGGTAATGTTAATATACATATATATATAGAAAAAATTAGCAAGTTTAGCTAATACAATTAATGGGGTCATCTTGATGTAATGAAATTAGAGTTGACTTGTTATTTTCTTGCTTAAACAATACATTAAAGATTTTTTACCATAATTTTAAACAAAAAAGAATGTTTTTCTAAAATAAAAAAGGCATGATCCAAGCAGCCTCTTATTAAGACATAATTTCCCAATTATTTAGTAAATTTTTCCTAATGTTTTTGTTAAAAGTTCAGAAATCTACATCTGTCAGTGGATTGAAGATAAATATGTTATGCGGGTATTTATTTTGCATGCAGGACTTTGCCATTAAGAATTCCCACTCTTGACCCACAGATAATTATACAGTTAATCAGATTCTCACATTGGAGCTCCATTACCAAACAAATAATTAAAATAATCAAACTTTGTATAGCACAATGTGCAAAGCAATTTCTACATCACCAATTTGTTTATCCATCACCATCCTTCGTGAGATGGGTATCCCAATTATGATTCATTTTTAAAATAAGGAAACTGAGACTCAGTAAGACCAAACATTGCTAAGGACATGATTATTAGCCAGTGCAAGGGCTGGATTTGAAGATTCTGCACCACTGACCACAGGCCACTGATATCCTTTCAGCCCCCAGGGCTTGTTTGTGCCTCAGCCAAGCTGCGGGGCTCCACAAATTACAGGCAGCAGAGAGACAAGGAAGCAGAACGTTGTTCTGCCCTTGGGTAGTTTTAAGACCTGCAGGTGCTCTTCTCTCCTGCCAGGTAGTCTTGCCAATCAGTGTCCAGACCAGACCATGCTTCACAGTAAACACACCGAGATGCTCCCGTGGCTCCCTCGTTGGCCGAGCTGTGTGCCAGTCACAGAGTGATTTCCAAAGCTGCACTTTCTATGGTGTTAGAGTCTTGGCTGGCTGGCTTCTCGAAGTACAAGAATTCCCCTTAGTTCTGAACACTCTGTGAAGTTCAAACCTCTTCCTTTGTACCAGTAATGGGAGTGGAGGATCTTTTGTGCTCGCCGGGTTACGTAGCATCACCGATGAAAATGCGAAATGGTCCTCCTAGGAAAATGTAGAATGTGCCCTCACAGCACAGTTGTTGGACTGCAAGAAGGAGCTGGGGGAATGGTAGAACCCTCCACAGGGCAATCGCAGAAGTTTGCATTAGAAGCATTGAATTTAGTTATTGCTTTAATTTCTATTTGAGTTCCACTTTTAATATCTATGCCATTTTATGGATATTAGCATGAAGTTCTATTTTCGTAGTTAGGTTGTGCAACATTTGTGACTTGCTTGCATTTTCAAAATGCCAAAGCTCTGCTTTCAGAAACAAAATGCTGCCTGTCCTTAAAAAACAAACTACCTAAAGAAGAAAAACTTCAGGCCAGAATTGGAATCATCTAAGACTTTCATCTAAAATGTGATCTTATTAACTTTAGCTAATGCAGTTAGCTAACATATTAATTATCCTTAGTACATTCCATTTATGCTCTGTTCTCCATTTGAGATCATATATTTATTAATAATATAATCATTACTATTTCAAAATGTACTCCTAGCTCTGTGCTTGGGAGAGCTCTTGAGCTCTTACTCAAGGGGAGAAGTCAGTCCATTGTTGGGGCAGCGGTGCCAGAGGGGAAAAAGAAGTGAAATATGAATCAGGTGACTGAGTGGGATAACCAGGATCCCTGCGCTCTGACCTATTGTGTGATTTTGGATAAATCACTCAGGCTCCCTGGAAAATATGGCTTATGATGGTCATAGAGTTGTAGGATCAACAGGATAATTCACATAATGATACCAGCTCATATGTATTGAAAACTCACTAGGCCTGGCACTGTTCTAAGTCCTTTAGGTTAACATTTTATCTAATTGTCACCACATTGTCTTTTAGTGAGTACTATTATTATCATCATAATCCTCAACTTACAGCCAAAGAGACTAAGCCTCAGAATGGACTGAATAATTTGCTTAGAGTTGCAGAGCTAGTAACAAGGGCAAGATTCAGGCATTTGGTTCCAGTGCTCATGCCCTCAGCCACTGGGCTCCTGGGACATATTGTTTCTCAAATAAAATCTGTGAGTTTTAGCTTACAGTGATGCAGAGTCAAAATGTGTCAATAAAATGTGGTGATTAAAAACCACTTTGAAGAACTATAGTAAAAGGTAAATGAGACTTACTTAGGAAATTATATGGCACAGACCAGCTTCTCAATATATGTATAGCATCAGTTCTTCGTAGAACAGAGGAAGCGAGAGCTAGGGGAAGAGAGAGACTGAGGGGCACATCATGGGATGGCAGTGAGGGATTTGGGGCCACTGTGGGCTTCAGAGGAGGTGACTTGAAGACTTCTGTGGGATGCCTCTTCGCTACTCCATTCTGGGGCTTTAATAATGAGGAGCGTGGATTCTAGCCATTCAGCAAAAATACCTTCTCTGACATGGAATCACCCCTGCAGGCAGGATTCTATAGCAGGAAAGACTCTTGCACTAGCAGGAGAGACAAAGGAAAATGCATAGTCATGTTTCACTGCTGAGAGAGGAGAGCCCTTGGAGAGAAGGCTGTTGGGAAAGAAGGGAGTAGTTGAGCATCATGGTTAAAACAAAGGGCATTGGATTCAAACTGGCCTAGATTCTTTCTCCAGCTCTGCCACTCATGTCATCGCGTTTACACTTTATCTGGAAATGGGTACAGTGTTGTTGCTACCTTATAGGATTGCTGTGAAGATTAAAGAGAATATTGCTTGTAAAGTGCTTAGCACTGTGGCCAAGTTGGAAGTCAGTAGGTGTTAGGGTGTATTATGCTCATTATTACAGTTATGCAATGAAGGCTCTGTGCTAAACATTGCACGCTGTCTACATGTGATAGACACACAGCAGGTGCCCGCTGCCTGCTTGTTGTTATTAGAAAAGTCACGATTAGAAAAATAGTAATTATCATTAACTAGTTGTGATGTTTGGGTTCTATTCCCTGTTCTGCTGTGTGACCTTAGCAAAGTCTTTTCACACTTTGGGTCTTGTTTTTTCTCTATGCAAGTGGGATAGTTGGACTTCATTAGTAGCTCCTGAACATGGGCAGGTGGATCTGTGCTTGCTTATCCCCAGGCTTCTGTGGGTCCCTGTTGGGACCGTCTCTGTAAGACGAAGCTTCCCAACACTGTTAGCTTGGAGCAGAGAGCACGGAACATCTCGATGATGGGGAAGTATAGAAACAGATGGTGGTCAAGAGATGTAACCTGTGGAGTCAGCCCAGTGGTGAGACCCTCAGAAGCAAAAAGAAAAGGAAGGAGCTCCGAAGAGGGGGCCAGAAGCATTTGTTTTTCCTTTAAACAAATGTATATGGATCAGTAACTACAGCTCAGACACGATGCTAGGCCCTGGACTTGAATGGTCAGCAGTGGATGAATGCTGGTCCTTCCTGCTAAAACATGTCCGTGTCCTAATGCCTGGGATAAAGATGAAAAATCAATGCCAGGAGAGGGGTAGTATTCTAATAAATACCTAAAAATGTGGTTATGACTTTGGAGCCTGGCAATGGGCCGACGCTGGGAGAGTTTGCAGATGCTTGTAGAAAAGCACTGTTAATGGTGATTCTCCTGAGGGCTTAGGAGAAGAGGGGAGCCGCAGAGAAACTCCCAATCTTAGCAGGGAAACCCAAAGGCATCCTGAACAGACGTTGGTAGAAATGTGGATGGTAAAGGTCATGGTGTTGAGGGCTCAGATGGAAATGAGGAATGCGTTACGGACACTGGAGGAAGCAGGCTCCCTGTTACAAAGTGGCATAGAGGCTGGCCGAATTGTGTTCATATCCTCTTGTTTTGAGCAATGGGATTTGATGTTGGCCTGAAGAAATGTGGAAGCAAAGTACTGAGGGAGCAGTCTGGCTTTTCTTGAATGCTTATGGTAAAATGCTAGAAGAGAAAAACGATTCAAAGGGGAAATTGTTAATCACAAGAGAAACAGAAGTTGAAAATTGTCAGCTTATCCATGTTGAAAGAAATAAGAATGTGTGCTTAGGAGAAGATGCAGGTATGGCCCAATGACTTTTTGTGATTAGTCAACCATCTAAACAGAAGCCAGGCCAGCTAGAAGCCTGATTCCAAAAGGCATTTTGGAGAACCTAGGGTTACCCTGTTTACCACAGCCTGAAAGTGCAAAGGCCTGCTGGGCAGAATGATTTTAGAGCTGCCCTGGACCACCGGCTTGCGTACTCACTTTCTGGCACCAACTCAGCAGCTGTTCCATATTCTGTTCTATGGGGACCAGGTACTGTGCTGGCCTGGTGGCTGTCCCTCTGGAAGACACAGGTAGCAGCACCAGCATGGTGCTTTCCCTGCAGATGGACACAGTTGCAAGAGCTGTGGGGTTGGGGGGGGGGTGTCACCTGCAGAGAGCCCTTAGCAGGGCAGTGCCTAGGAGAACAGTGGGATGAGGCTGTCCTAGGACTCCAGCTCTGGAGAGCCAAGGACCCAGAAAGGACTCCAACCCATGAGACATGCAGAATGAGCTGTGCCCAGCAGAGCCATGGGGTGGGCCATACAACGCTAGAAGGAAGAAGCCCTTCCCCATAACGGGACTTAATGTTTTGGACTTGCTAAAGACCCTTTCTCTTTCTCTCTGTCTCCCTTTTGGCATGGGCATACTCACCCTATGCCTGACTCAGTTGTATTTTGGAAGCACAGAACTTGTTGATTTCCCAGTTCACAGCTGGAGAGCACTCTGCCTCAGAGGATAGACCTACCTCCAGTCTCACCCATGTCTGTTTTAGACAATACTCAGATGATGCTTTGTGCTGGGACTTCTGAGTTGATGTTGGAACAAGTTAAAAACTTTGAGGTCTGTAGGAAGGGAATGAATGTGTTTGCATGTGAAGAGAACATGCATATAGGGGGACCAGGGGTGGAATGCTATGTCTCCCTATCCCACAGATGTTTATGTCGCAATTCTAACCCCTAAAGATGATGATATTAGGTGGAGCCTTTAGGTCCTGCTTAGGTCATGAGGCTGGAACCTTCATGAATGGGATTAGTGTTCTTACAAAGGACACCACAGAGAGCTCCCTGCCCCTTGCACCATGTGAGGACAAGAAAGCGGTTACAGTGGCTACAGGAAAGTTAAACAGTAAGTTGCACAGAGTACTGTGCCAGAATGAGGCTTAAAGAGAGAAAGAGCACAGTAATCAGGAGGGACGCCAGTGATGCATGGTGGGATAAGAGAAGAACATGGGTGCTTTGAGACTCCTGGCATGCCAAGAACAACCTACTCAGGTGAAGAATCAGGGAAGCTTTTCCACTGCAAGTTGATCACGGACAGAGGGTGCCCCCTATCTTTGTGCTCTTGCCCCTGTGTATTTACAACCCATGAGGGGCATGGTCCTGATGTTCCCGAATCTCCCCTCCTCCATCAGGAAGGTGTGGAGCTGCCTGGCCTCTGGGCTTGGACTTGGAGTATGCCAATCAAGACTGATGAAGCAGAGCACTGTGAGTGATAGCAACCATAGGAAATGCTGCCATGTCTGTGCGAGACAGCCCTGCAGCTCCCAGCAACCAGGTCTGCCTTCTACCAGCCCCAGCACATGCTGATTCTGCAGCACACTGTTCATTAGGGCATCCCTTGGCATTTCTGAGAGAGAGAGACAAATCAACGGACTAACAGACCCAGTTTAAATTCCAGGGAGTTTACCATGAAAAGGCCACTGGCCTGAAGATAAATTCCATTACCTTTGGTGGGGGGTGCATACGTAAGGGTGAAATAGGGGCCTCTTCTTGTGATTTTTACATTTTCTGGCACTGCAATTTTTCTCCTTTTAAAGCATTATTCTTAAGGACATCCGTGCACATTGACAAACTAGACAGGAAGCAGGGGGAATATGAATACCTGTAAATACCAAGTCAGACATTTTTTAAGGATGTCATTTATTCTAAAGTGTATAAGAATTACTTCAAAGCCATTAGTGTCTGGAATTCTCTAAAGGTAGAGACACATTTTAAAAACATACTTTTCCTATCAGA